>CM020510.1:14607772-14862772 GCA_009823395.1 Thamnaconus septentrionalis | reverse complement strand
CCTCTTTTCTTACAGTGCACGCGCGGCTGCCTATATAGAACCCCCTCCTCATGCCTTAACGTCCTTCCCCAGAGAGGCAGAGGAGGGGGAAAAATATGAAATATCTACTCGATGCAGGCGTATAGCATGTGTCAAAGACAGAGAGGAAGGGAGGGGCCCCGGATGCATGTAGGGGACGGCACTCCGTGGTCCGGGGAGTGTGTGTACACGCAGCTCCTCTTGTCAGTTTCAGTGTTAGCTTGTGAGTGGTTTTACCACCTGACAAGCAGTAATGTCACAAAGATGTTATTTTCTTATTCTCCTTCGCTGTTTCCTTAATGGGTTTCTGGAGGGAGAATGAACCTGAACACACACACACACACACACTCGCGCTACAAAAATCAGTATTCTGCTTGACCGCTCTCCCTCCTTCCCTCCTGCCCTCCACCCCCGACCCCCATCTCTTTTCCCCTCCTATTTTCTTCCCACTCCATCACTCTGTCTTCTCCACTCCTCATCTCCGTCCCCTCGCTCTGCCTGCTACAGTCGCCACGGGTTTATGTGGCACAACCCTGGCGGTGATTCAGCGCCCGGGTTTCAATTTGCAGCTGGTTAGAAGTGCGGGCCTGGAGCCGTGTCAGCAGCGGCTGCTGCTGCTGCCGCTGCCGTTGAAACCCAGAATCCCCACCGTCTTGTCATTTTTTTCAAAATGTCTTGTTTGATTTTTGATTTGATTTGGCTGACGTCATCGGTAACATCCACTCCAGCACTCCAGGCCTTGCCCCCCACCCCCGTCGTATCCCCTCAAGCTGAATTTGTTCACGAGAGACTCTGTTTCCGTTCAGCTCACACGGCTCAGGTCGCTTGGAGCCGCTTGCAATGGATGATGAAGGTTATGAAGATGTGACGGGAACCTAAGTAAGAACAGTGGCACCGGGGAAGTACGTCAGTCTTTGATGTGAACATGGGGATGAAAAAAAAGAATGAGCTTGGAAAGAATTCCAGAATGTCAATGAAATGACTCATGAATATGTGATGGCATCCAATTTATCTATTTATTTATTTATTCATTCATTTTTAACTTCCCCCGGCTTAGGCAAACGCGTCATTTATCTCATCTCCCTGCCTTTATCTCTGCCAAACTTTGCGGCAGTCCCAAACTTGTCACCCCCCTCCCCCTTCCTGTTCTTCCTTTCGCAACACCCTATATACATATTCAGGCCCCTCTCCTCCCCTCAGTGGTGGTCATAAACACCCATTGCAGGCTCACGCTCACAAAACCGTCGAAATGTGTTTTCTCGTCCTGTCTTTGTGGAGCATAGGGGGGCGGGGGGGCAGATTAATTTCCCCCCCCCCCAATGGCGCGTCAGACGACTGCGTAGCACGTCCGCTCCCCTTTAAGGTCCGGCGGCGGAGCGCTGCAATACCTCGGCTCTTTGGCTCGCTCCTTCGCACCCCGCTCCTCATCTCCACATCCATCCTTCCCCGAGCCCGTCCACACACATACTGCACATGACTCATCGAGATGACTCAATGCCACCCCACCCCCTGCCCCCCTCTTCAGCCCCACGCGCACAAGCTCGCACATCTTTGTATTATCTCTCCCGGCTAACCTTGACAGAAGAAGCACAGAGAGGTGCCAGCATTGTAAGATGCAGCCGGACATCTGCCGCTCCGGTCCACCTCCGTGTTTTACATAAGTGGCCAAATGTGAGAATATTTTAGGGATTTTTTTTTTTCTTAAAAATAAAAATAAAAGGGGCGTCTTTAAGCGTCACGCCCTTAAAAATAGCATATGCCGTTGCAGACACGCGCGCTACACGTGTTTGTTCCTACAGATGGATGCAGGGATGGCAGACGCCAAGTGCTTTTTCGCTTTCTCAGACATCATCCTGGCTTCAAAAGCTCTCTCGCGGAGATGATTCACACCTTCGTTAGCGGAATATATTAGAGTAATCCTGCCAGCGGAACGGAGTTGGATGCTGCAAATATTCAGTCTGCTTGGCCTGTTTTCACATCCTCAGATTGTTCTTCATTTGCCCCAAAAAACATTTAGATCCTTTTAAATCGTGTGGCCTTTAAAGACGCTTATTCACATGCTGTGTTTTTAAAGGCCCAGTGCGGAAGGTCTAGTGGCATCTAATGACCAGAGAGCATATTGCAGACAATGCTGGTGTATGCTTGTTTTCTAATGTCCCACACGATCTCACATTAAAACCTCCAAAACACATCCAAGTTTTGGGCCGCTGTCCAAACCTGGTGGTCCTTTCAGAACTTATGCACCCAGTGAAAACACACTCATTTGTTTTTAGTGACATAATCCAACCAAAAGCACTCTCTTTTCCATTTCACCCCAATCTTGAAAAGTCACACATGGCCTTTAAATATACCCTCAATGTACGTATTGTACATTTCATATGTGCTGTAAAGGCTCCTCGTCTTCTCATTGTAGCAGGTTAAGTTATTTCCTTGTTGCCCACGAAACTTAACTTTAAAATAAATTGGTGTGCGAGTGTGTGAGTGAAAGAGAGGCCATTGTAAAGCTCTTTGGGGTACAGTGAAGGTGCTGGAAATGCTATGTCAGCACAGTCCATTTACCATTTACCATAAATATAATTAAACTAAACTGAATAGCCATTTACGATAATGGCTACAATTATCCAAATTTCCCCAATGTGGGCCAAATAAATCTATTCTATTCTGTTCTATTCTATTCGAAACATGGATTTACTGTCAACTGTTTTCTTGTTTGTTTATTCCTCGGTCCACCAGTAGATGTCAGTGTCGATCTTAAAAAAAAAATCTACTCCTGCACACGTTCCATCTGCATGAGGCGCCACTTGAGCTGCTCTCTGCTGCCTCTGAAAGAACAAAGTGGGCATCGCAGACTTGTTGACAGCTTATCTCATTGCTGACATGAACCATCAACCGTAAGACATTCTCACAAATGACATCAAAAATCACCGGTGCCTAAAACACACAAACATGTAACTGTGTGAGTCGAGTTACTTTCTCACAGCCTTGTCTTCAGGAGTCTTTGGATGTTTGCTTTTCTTATTCTAGAAATGCAGTAGGTGGAGGCTGTCAACATTGAAGTTTTCCAGCTGTCTTTTTTTAGTCATACTGTCTCAAGGCTCGACTGAGCAGTGAATAAACCGCGCCATGATGTTCGGCCGCATCCTTCAGAACGTCTGCACCCGGGGCACCTGCAGATCCACTGTAGTCTGGAGCCTGATTTTTATTGCGTCACGCTGCAGGTGTACGCCACCGCAGCGTGCGATTGCGTCAGCCAGGCTTCAGGGCCACTTCGGACGCCGCCCCTCGTATTTTTTTCCTGACTTCGTGTCAAAAGTCGGGCTTCAATTTCTCCGCGCATTCCGGTGGTGGAGCCTCGCAGGTTGTGATTTGCGGCCTCCGACTGTCGCCCGGGGAAGAGCGGCAGATACGATTGTGATGTAAGAAGATTTAGTGTTACGATCTGGCGGAGCGTGGCGGGCGCCAGCGCACACCCTGGGTGTGGAATCTATCTCTGGTCAACCTCACGCAGGAGGTGCCAGCGCACACTTGAAAGCCGCTGGATGCCTTCCCCTCTCAGAAGTCGGTTTGCGCTTGGCGGTCTGAGTCAGGATGTGGCGGTGGGGGAGGGCAGGGGGGTGATTTGCGTTCGTAATTTCTGGGTGGCGACGCTTCCTTCGCTGGGGCCTGACGTTTGCTTAATGCCAGGTCTCAGAGTGGAGTTTTATTTTGAAATTTTTTAAAAATGAATAACAATTATCACAGCATCCAGTTCCTTTTTCCTTTTTTCCTGACTTCTGGTGCTCAGTGGCGTTTTGCTGCCACCAGCTGTCCAACTTGTAAATTGTAACCATCACGGAGGACCATTGTTGTTGTGCTGATTCTGATGGCCTGAGAGGTCCTTCATATGATCGCTGAGTGGCTCAAGTAACTGGAAAAAAGTCTAAAGATTCAAGTTCGGCGTTCAAATAGGCAGTGACGGAATCAAAAAGCTGCCTGGAACCCGAGCGACTTGAGTCGAACGCCGCTTGGTTTCTGGCCCCACAGTGATTTCCTCCAAACATGTGATTGAAGTTGAACGTCACCACTTCCCTTCCTGTCAATTACTCAGCGTTTTCAAAGATGCTCCCGCTTTCGTATTTCATCCGCTCTCGCTCGCCAGGCCGGCAAGTCGGTCGCTCAACTTTCAGCCCTGAGTGGTGGCGGCTCGGACATTCGTCATAAAAAGCCCTTAGTGTGAATCATGATCATGTTCTGCCTGTCCAAGCACTGCGGGACCGGTAAGCTCTCTCTCTCTCTCTCTCTCTCTCTCTCTCTCTCTCTCTCTCCTCTCTCTCTCTCTCTCTCTCTCTCTCTCTCGCTCTCGTTCTCTCTGTTTCGCGAAAGAGGAAGAAGCATTCAAGTGGTTTTTTGTAGTTGAGACAAAAAAGCTGGAAGCTATGGCAACCGTGCAAACAACAGCAACACCACCTGGTTGGTGCAGTGAATCATATCCAGACGTTGCATCGCTGACTCTTTGCCGGTCGTGGCGAGAGTTCAGGGAAACTACTGAGGCCCGTTTAGAAATATGCACCTCACACAACAAACCCCGCAAACCCAGAAGATCTATGGCCTCTGAGGTCACCTTGTTGTCCCCCTTTTTTTATGTCTCCTTCCAAACACTTGGAAGTTCCAGCAATGCATCAGTTTTAGCAGGATGCAAGAAGTTCAGAGGACTAAATACGCTGTTTTCAGGAATTATGATTTTTATTTTTTTCTGGATGATTAATTGCGCAATGCTGCTCCGTTGGAGTCCTGGAGGAAACATAAAGATGTAAATAAATTGTGTGGGACCTTTAAGCCGAGGTATATTGCTCATTGCGGTCTTGTGGCCATTCGAAATTTATTAACCGCTCATCAAGAACCGTAGCCATATTGACATGTCATAACATTTCCGACTAAAGCTAAACAATAGAAAACACACAAATGAAATCATTCTATTTTATTCGTTGCTTCACCGAACAGGCAGGGATGATGTCTTGTCCAATAAATAGTTGCACGAACAGGCAGGGGTGATGTCTTGTGTGTTGGAATTTCTTCAACTAATTTCAACATCCCTTTTCCTTGTTTCCCCCTCCTGATTCTCAGTATCTCTGGCTTCTCCTGCTGACGAGCACCTGTGGAGCTCCCTGCGACGCAAGCTTGTCCTCCACCCCGACCCCCGGTGCTGTTTTCCGAGCTCGGTTCACGTCGTAGCAGTTTGCAGCTACTGACTTCCTGACTCCTCCGGCTGCTCTGTTTGCCTCCGCCGACCTCCGTTCTTTATATTTCAGGACTGTTTTATATTTAGATAGTCGACGGAAGGTAGACACATACGCGTCACACGGGCAGTACATGACGGTTGAGATGTCGCCGGCCCTTTAGCACAGTTTAACCCAGATGGTGCATGAACATGAACGCAAGCTAAGGTGTCACTGTGTCATTAGGTCGTACGGTGAAAGGAAATTGTGCAAGTATTAATGCAAAAAAAATAAATAAATAGTAAGCCATTGCATCCGCACTCAAGTGAGCTCATTAAAAAAAAAAACAGTGTTGATTGAACGTTAAATAAAACGGCGCTATTTACGGACTCGAGTCGTGACCGAGCTGCGTTTGAATTCAGGTCACTTTCCGCGGAAAGTCTTGCGAGTCGACCTTTCCTTTTGAGGGTTGCATGTGCACATATATACGTGCTTGTGTGTCTCATGACTGTTGTGCGCACGCTCCCTGCGGCCTGGCGGCAGCAGCTGCAAGGCC
This sequence comes from Thamnaconus septentrionalis, assembly GCA_009823395.1. Taxonomy (NCBI): domain Eukaryota; kingdom Metazoa; phylum Chordata; class Actinopteri; order Tetraodontiformes; family Monacanthidae; genus Thamnaconus; species Thamnaconus septentrionalis. The sequence goes on along the minus strand of CM020510.1, from coordinate 14,857,003 downwards.
AGAGTCACGTCCTCCAGTGCGACGCTTGTGGGAATGCGGTGAGCTTGGTCGAGACCAGCTCATAAAACACTGCACCCTGGCACTGTCCTGCTTCCCCTGCAGACGGGGAAGCAGCGACCGATGGGGAAGCCACACAGGCGGCCAGCGTCAGGAGTTTCTCTCTCTTACTGCTGCTTTTTTTTTTTTTTTATTTTTTTTTTTTTAAGTCCCACACACACTGCAGGAACTCAGCTGACCGAGGGTTCAGGACCTCGCAGCTCTTGGCCAGCGAGGTCTCGTCTATGGGAATAGTTTCACTTCACCTGAAACGAGCAGAATTGGGGTAGTTTTGCAAGCTGTTTTTTTGGCAAGGCTCTTAGTTAGCAAGTTAAAATACTGTATGCCTGTGTGTTAGAGTTCCCTGAGGCCAGGGGTGGGCAAACTCCGGCCCGGGGGCCATATTCGGCCCGTTAAGTTTTTTAATGTAGGCCGCCGAACTTGAAGAAATGACATTAATAGTAAGTCATAAAACAGCTGTTTTTAATCAATTTTTTTAGTGTTTTCAGAGTCATTTCAATAAAGAGCTAAATACCGTGGGGCTTCAAAGACACTGAAAGTCTCCATCCATCTGCTGCTGCTCCAGCCCCTCTAGCACATTTTACAACCCATTGTGGCTCCACCAGTCAAAAAGTTTGCCCACCCCTGCCTTAGGCTGCATCAAATTTGTTCTTGTATTTTTTTACCACATTTTTGGGAGATGTTGCAGAAAGGAAAACTGTGTGTGTCATGACTGCTGCTGCTGCTGGGGTGGCATCTGGTTGGATGACGAGTTTTATTTTCAAGAACATAAAGCTTAACCTTTTTTTAAGGACACACACAAAAAAAGAAAAAGAAATGTGTTTTTTCTTTCACAGAAATAGATCTTTACTTGCTAGAAGCTGCAGAAAACAGGCTCGGTTGTTGATCATGTGGATATAGTTCATATGCATGTTGCTCCTGTTACATCAAACACACAATCATCATTCTGCACTCACATTTAGTGCTATGCGTGCTGCATTCCGTCCCCGTCATTGCAGCCTTCGCACAACGGCGCTTCGGCTTGAAAATACTGCAGCATTGCGCAGAAACACTTCAGCCTTCCCTCGGTCATAAATATTTCAAACGTTTGGACAGGAGCAGGTAGAGCTGAATTTTATTTTATTTTTTTCCTCCGTATAAATAAAACCAACTACAGAGCAGTGAAAACTGAATGGCCGGATTGCACACAGTCATTAGAGTTACGATCAGGGTTGTATCCTGAAGATACTTCTTGATTCATCATCTCTTGCTCTGAAAATGTTCCTTCTCTGACTGATGTTGCTTGTTTTTCCACAAAGTCAACATTAACTCTCACAGACGGACAGAAGGGATCCATTTATCCTCTCACTAAGTTATCCTTTTGCGATCTAACATTTCAAGCGATGTGCAACTTCACCTGAGTTTTTCTTCTATCATTTATTTTTCGCTCAAGCACACGTTCAAAGCGTGCCAAGGATATGCAATGTTGTTGATAAATGAAAGAGAATTTAAAAAAAAAAAAAAAAAATCCCACCCAAGAACAAGAGAAGGTTGAGCCCCAACTTGAAGATAAGCGCCTCAGTCACGCAGAAGTGGAGCACAACTGAAAGCAGTTTGAGGATCAGATCTGACCTTTTGTTACTTCAGACGTAGCAGAAGTGTCCCTGTGGTTTGGTTGCGTTGCGACGCGCGAGCGAGGGTGGAAGTACCCTGTCAGTGCACTCTGCGGGCCCCGCGCTCATACTTTCACACACACACAGCCGCACACACGTGCTTCCTTGTGCCAAGAAATAATTAAAAGCAAAAATAAATCCGCGGTTCTTGGATGTTTTATGCATTATTACAGTCCGCAAGAGGCTGAACCGCAAGTGTAATTCACGGCTGACAGGTCTCCCTCTCAGCTTTTTTTTTTCTTTTTTCTAAATGGAGACTGTACCCATCACATACACACAGCTGGAGATAGCGATATGCCTCAGTGAGTGTGTGTGTGTGTGTGTGTGAGTGAGAGAGGGAGAGAAACAGATGAATTGAATCCATGCCTCGTGCCTGTGGGTGCGATTCACTCCTATGAAAAGCGACGAGGGCACAATCAAAGCGAGTACGTTTGAGCAGCTTGTGTGTCGAACCTGGAGCCACCGAAAATTCCCAGAGGTCCCAAACCCGCCCACCCCTCGTCCCGACCTCGGCTCCGAGCCTCCGTCTCTGTGCGCCTGCCATGCCCTCAAACCCTTGGAAGGCTTTTCTTCCTGCCATAAATGTCAGCATTCACTCTCCAGCAAGATGGATGAACCTGCACTTACGGGCCAAACGACCTTATCTAAAATCAGCAGCAGTAGCTTCTCCTTGTGCCTGCTGTCTCTCTATTATGCGCTTTGTTTACTGTGAGGACGCCGCTGAGAAAACCTTCTGGGTCTTGTGGCAGCAGCGCCGCGGTCCGGTGCTCCTCTTCTGCCGTGTTTTGCGTCTTCGCTTTGCAAATGACGGCCGTTAAAAAAAACAGAGTGATTGATTCGCATTGTTTTTTGGTGGAATTAAACTCCTGTAAAACAATGGAATATGTGCCAGACGTTGAGGAACGCACCCTGCGCGGTTTGGGATATTGAGACATGGAGCGTGTTGTGTTTGTGCAAATTGTTTCAACCCCTTTTGCTAAAAAAAAAATAAAAAAATACAGAAAACAAAGGAGCCTGTGCCATTACACAAAGTGCCTTCTATTTTTTCCGGTCGAGTGACATAATGAATTGCGCAGCGCATTACAATAATAATTTTGGCATTGCGTGGTCGTTTAACACATCATCTGTGGAGCAGAATATAAATTACACTCTGCCCACAAGGCGGCCTCCTCTTCTCTCCCACTCAAAGTGCAAAGGCACTTCTGGTGTTGGAAAGTTGTTCATCTTTGTAGAGGTGAATGTTTCCTGCCACAAAAGCATCTAGCAGGACTGTTAAATCTCCCACATTATGCAAATTTCACCTCACCGATGTTGTTTTTTGTAACTTTATTTTAACAGTCATGTGTTCCTAGCCTGTCAGTGAGCTCCCCTGACATGACGAGAGCACATTAGCCCCCTTTCCCACCACAGGAACTTTTTTTAATTATATGGGATTTCATACGAAACCTCAGCACGTTTCCACCGAAATTACCAGATTAAATTTCCCCTCAACCCCAAAAAACGCTCAGAAAAAGTACCAAGTAGCGGGATAGTGGTTGATTGGTGGAGCTTGCTTGCATCAGTTAAAGCCAGTGTGCGCTGAGAAACCTGTTAAATCAATGGCCACAAACTTCTTCTTTAGTTGTGTTTTACCATTTATAGAGAACATAGAGCAGAAGAAGAGAAGTGAGGAGAAGTGGTTGAGTGACAAGGTCCGGGATTTTGCCGACAAAGAAAATCAGGGGAGGCTTTGAGTCGGAAACAAAACGAAATTCTCTGTGGAAGAACAGATTCCCGCGCTGGTGGAACTAAACACCGCCCACGTGCCAAAGCAAATACACCAAAAGCTGAAGAAACTTCAACGAGGTTTGAAGAAGCTGAAGGACCACAGCAGTCGCAGCGGGTCCTTCCGCCGACAGCCATCGGCCTCGTTTAGATAATTTTCCCAGAATTCTTTCAACCAGGTGAATAAGTGACGGGAGTCTTAAGTTCCTGGAAATGTTGTTGACAGAGGGCTTGTTTCCGGGTACTTCACTTTTCAAAATGTGCGTGGGCACACGCGGGCACTGACACCTGACTGGGCACAATAACATGCACAGTGTACTGCAGTTATTAAGGTGTATAGTTTGTCCCAAGAGTCCTCCACTGCTTAGTGGTGGAGGAGTCGTGATGTCAGCGGTTTGCTGTGTAGTTTTGTTTCTTTTTGTTTCCCCTTTTTTCGTTGCGTACGCTTCAGTAGCACCAGTTGTTGCAAATGTTCGAGAATCAGAGGGCAAAACGTTGTTTTTTTTGTTTTTTCATGCTACATTCTTATTTTCTCTCGCTGTTTTTTTGGTAAGTGGAGGTTAAACTCTGACACAACCTTTGCTGGGGAGGCGGAGCTTACACAGTCTGCACACAGAGAGGGTCAGCTCTGCATGGGAAGGCCTGCTGCTGCCTCGCCGCCGTTTCCCTGCGGCGCTCGGCGTCGGCGGTAACGCGGGCCACACGCTCGTTGATCTCCGCTTTCAGAGCATTTGTAACCGCCTGGCCCCGCTAATAAAACGCAAACAGTGCTTCACCGGACATCAGTGGAACAGGAAAGACCCGGGCTTCTGCTGTGATGCTTTTCATTCACTCCAAACGCTCCAGACGCAACGACTTGAATCTTGAATGGATGTGATTATGATTTGCTGTCAGAATCTGGAGCCGGATCAGACGGAGTCAGAGAGAGATGCGTGCACGCCAGGCCAGCTGGTCTTGGCCAGGAATGAGTCTCTCCTTACCGGGGATGTAGGCCTTGAAGGCAGACCTTATCTTTTTTTTCTTTTATTTTTTATTTCATGCACGTTGAACGCTGCAAGCCGCCAGATCACAGGAGCTGGCTCAATATGGAGGATATAACAATCCCCCTGTACAAATCTATCACAGAGACAGCAGTACTCTAGAGGAAATGATTGACGGAGAGAACAAATAAAATCGTGAAGGCAGACTAGTGCAAAAAATTGTGGACTGTGGATTTGAGGTGGCCCCAAAATAGACACATCAGTCAGGTTGTGGGGCCTATTTGGCCTTTGGCATCAGGGATCAGCAGCCTGATCCTCAGTCTGGTCTGGGAAACTATAGGAACCACATGTAATGCACTTTTATAACTATATTAGCCTAAACAGACTCTGAACAGTGGAGACTGGAGCGTTGCAAGATTCCCCACAACGTATCTCAGTTAACAAGCTCCATTTTGAGGTCAAAACAACTGTTTTCTAAGTGGGAAAACTGAAAAATAAAATCCTAAAAGCTCACCAACATCCATCCATCCATCCATCTGTCCATCCATCCATCCATCCATCCATCCATCCATCCATCTATCTATCTGTCCATCCATCTGTCCATCCATCCATCCATCCATCCAGCCATCTATCCATCCATCCATCCATCCATCCATCCATCCGTCCATCCATCCGTTTTCTCCCACTGCTTCTCCTGCTTCTCTGGTCTGTCCCAGCTTTTAGACGGAGTTCGACTCGCGAAAAGTCACCTGTTTATTGTGGAACCATGTGAAAAAAAACAAGAAAGTAAACCAACAAACAACCATCCACACTCACACTTACAGACCTAGGGACTGAAAGCCTCACACCGATTGTCTTTGGACTGTGCGAAGGAGCCGGAGCTCTCGGAGAGCTGCATCACTTCACACCACTCGCCTTTCTTCAGCGTCTGTAACTTCTCAGGCCCTGGTTGTTGATGCAAGCCAGGACGGCCATCTGATGATGTCGTCTTTTATATTTTCCTGCGATGCGTTGATCATTGTGAGAGCTAGAGTCTGTGGGACGGCCACTTCAGAACAGTCACTTTAGGGACCAGGCCTGAGTTCTAGTGTTGGGAGGATCCAACTGTGAAGAAATTTGTTGTCGGCCACGTTTGTAACCGTGGTTAGGCTTGATAGTTGTCAGGTATGTGGGCCATCAAAGGCTGTTTCAAGGTTACGCAAAAGATCTGATGAGATAGAAGTTTAAAAAAACGTGACCTAATTTAGTTGTCCGTCAGTTTCTTGTGGGATTTAAGCACATCAGAAAGACGTGAAGTCCCTGCTTGAGTACACTGTGATGTCACCGGCCTCACAGCAAAATGTCAAACTGAGCGAAAACCACACGAAAGGGAAGCGATATCTGTCGCCGACCGAAGAAATGTGTTCGTTTTTTTTGTCGACTTCAGAGCCGAAAATGTCACATTGATTTGTTTAATTACAAATCAATGTGACAACGACAGGGATAAAAAAAAAAAAAAATTAAACTAAAAATCCATCTGCATAGGGAGGAAAAAAATAATCACGCGCTCGCAAGGACGAACGGCGGTCGGCGGCGCCATAGGAGCTCGCCGTGAGTACCTGCACACGGACGGATGATGAACAACACCGTGACTCACTGGCAGGCAGGCGGGTGGGGGTCGGGGGGGAGACAGGTAGAGAGCAGCTGATGAATGTCAGTGGGCACGGTAGCAAAAGGAAGCTGCACCTTGGCAGCTGTTGCCAGGGTTACCGTCTGTCGTCAGCACCGGCACGCACACACTCTCTCACGCAGACGGAGGCGAAGCCAGCCTTGCCCCGCTGCGTGAGCAGGCTGGACGCGGAAGGACCCGCAAAACTTTTTTTATTTTTATTTTTTTTGAAAGAAGCCGTTTGACTTTCGGCGTCGTCTGCGTTAGAGGTGACGTGTCACCGGACACGTATTAGTGTGAGGGGGGACGTTGGGCTTGTAGAGCACCATGTGGAGGCATGAGCCGTTAGATTTAGCCCCGCCCAGAGGAGGGATTACACGTTTTGTAATGGAGTAGTGATCCTTCCAGAGTTTTTTATTCAATTGATTTTTTTCCCTACATTAGTAGTTTATTCATCACGTCCATAATCGTGTGTTTGGGCAGATGGGTGGCAATAGAAAGAAGAAACTCAAGAGTCGGAGCTTTCATGGTTCTACAGATCTGATTCTATCAGAACATATGTAGGGGAGGGCAGTCCATTGACGCACATGAAACCATGCTGTTCTTAATGGAGGCATCAAGATCACTCCGAAGATGGTACGATTTAGTCAGTTCTAAGTTTAAGGAGGAGGAGGATGATGATGATGATGATGATGATGATGATAATAATAATAATAACTGGCCCAACACACCCAAAGTTTTCAGACTCTGTCGGCTTCATCTCACATATCCATGTGGTGCAGACCCAGTCGGAAGCATCTGGAAAGGGGCTGCCTTTCAAAAACAAACAAGGAAGGTGCTTTGGCAAACCATCTGTCTGTCACGTCAATCAGCAGACCAGTCAGATTTTTTTTTATGTCACTGCCACTTGAACACTGTGGGAACAGCTTGAGGCTTTCTCTTGGTGTAGGAGGCGACACTTGCGGACTAAACACATCTTTCGTTTGATATCATCTGGTCTTTGATCCGTTGCAAAAAAAGAGTTCATATTCAGTACTAATAAAACAGTTGTTACTGCAGCTTTAACCTCAGTACAGCAGCAGCAGGAAGGCTCGCAGTCCTTTCTTCTTTTTCCTCTTGTGGTTTGTAAAGGCAGCTTGCAGCAGTCGCTTCCTGCTTTCGTCATAAATAACAAAAAAGACTGTTGGTTAAATATCGCTGAGACCAGCCAGAAACACTCGATGGGTGCAAAAGATTTGCCACTTTTTAACCTCAGTAATGCAGCTGCATTGTAAGTCGGAACAACTGTACTCTGAACTGTGGGAGTTAACAAAAAGGTCATGGTGAACCAGCAGTAGTTGATATTTCGGACCATCTATCCACCCATCCAACTTCATCACCAGTTATCCTGTGTTCAGGGTGCTGTAGCATTAATCACACATTTTCAGGCAGAATCAGAACATTTTTTTTATTGCCCAACTGGTATTTTTATAGGGTTCATCTTTGCTCACAGTGTACCAATAGTTGAGGGAGTTAAAGTATCAAAGACATCCAAAGAATAAGAATCCAGAAATGAAGATTGTGCTCCATAACAAAGTGCAGGTGCAACAGTAGTGCAAGCGTCGGTGCAGGATGACGCAAGTAGTGAGGCAAGTTAAACTTACACCAGTGCATACAGTGGTTCCGGAGTGAGGTAGATGTGGACCGGCGGTTTCCTGAGTCTCTGTGACTATCACAAGTTCATCAGGGCAACAGGGTTGATGTCAGACTACCGCCGACAAAGAAGGGAAAAAAAAAGAACAAAATAATACGGGTTGGTCCACGTGTGTGTGTGGGAGTGAGAGGGAGAGGTAGGCGGAGGGAGTGTTTGTGCCCATAAGTGCCGCGTGTGCATCCCACTTCTCAGGGAAGCACTTATCCTCAACAGAGGGATCAGCGTAAACAACCTTGCCACTTGTGTTAACACTAAGGTGCCAGACCTGCTCGAGGGCGGTTGTATACACACCCACAAGTGAGTGTGTATAATCTATAGAAACACTCTTATGGTGTGTTGATACTGAGGGTGATTTATGGGCACCTCGACGGAGACTACTGTATAAACTATTGTTTTAATCCTGCCTGCTCGAGGTCGCGCCTCCGCTAATGTCTTTCTAAATAACTCTGCATATTAAAGGTGGAACGTTAGCTCTGACTAATGTCTGACTAATGGCCGCTTCTCTCCGTGCCCGTGGCTACCTGCTGACTCCTCTGTCCTCAAGTAACTCTGCACCGGCGGCGTCTGAGTTTTACCGCTCTCGTCCTCCCGCTCGGATTTGTGTTAGTCATCGGGTGAGCAATAATACTTGTTAGCGGTACAAAGGTTACACTCATAGGGTTTGAGCTAAGATGTTGAGTCTAATGGCCCCGTTCAATGATGTCGTCAGACAAAGTGGCAGATGGGGAAATGCAAGAAGAAGCACGTGTGGGTGAACTAATGGTTTCCGCAGTCTGTGCAGAGACAAAGTGGCTATGAGCTTAGCCAGTTTTCTAGAATGTGTTTTGTTCTCGTTATGTTTTGTTTTGTTTTTGCAAAAATGTACGTAAACACAATGTCCATGTTTAAATACATTACAACACATTAATAAAAACAGATTGGAGGTTAGAGTGCAGACATGCCCCAAATCTCATTATCTACTACAAATAATATGCCATGTAACTACTTCTACTACAAATATATAATGTACTATACTGCTAATACAGGCTCTCGGTCTAATAGTCCAAACACTAACGAAGCAATGATGGACATCTAACGGACACTTTTTGCTAAAAAAAAAACAAAACATGTTGTTGTGCAGAGAGTTAGCGTGACAGCTAACAAAGGTAATCGCTAGCAAGTGGCTAAACAATGCGAGGAGCATTCTAATCTGGTGTTAAAGTTGTGATGTGCATTTGGGTTATGAGTGATAAAATGTCTTCTGGGTTTACAGACCACCATTAAAATATATTTATAAAATAGTAAAAATAGTATGTGTTTGTTTCCATGTTCTGCTTCTGTTTACCCGAAAGCTTTCGTTTACTTCATGGCGTCTATGTTGAACCAACACTTCCATCAGTGGAAGTGTTTTTGCGAAGGTCTGAGCGGTGAGGTCTTCTTATTTAAAGTAAATCTCTGAAGCAGTGAAACTTTGGGAAGTTGTTTTTGGAGCCTGATATAATTCGAAGATGCTGTGAATCACTTAAAGTGAGAATTTACACATGAGTTACTGAGTTGCAGTGCAAATCTTCTGCCACTACGCCAGACAGAATCCAAGTCATTCCTCAGTGACCTTTTTATCCTCCAGCTCTTGCTGTTAGTTCACTAATTCCCAAAAAAAAAATTTAAAAAAATCCCTGCTTTCGGAATCAATATCGCTGAAACATTTATCAGAGGTGCAATGTTTTCTGACCGGAGGAAAAAAGTTCTTCAGGGGGACTTTGACATGAACTCCGTTGTAATGTGAGCGTTGCACCCCACAGCTGGGCTGAAAAGAAAACGCCGATCAAAAGCAAATCTCTGAGACGATCAGCGGAGCTACAATCTAGCGCTCGCCTCTCGTTATTAACGCGCGCTGTGACCAAAAAGGTCGAGATCAAAAAGATCTGGCCGGACCCAAGTGTCGGTCTGGGACTGAGGAGGAGATGTTTATGTTACGTGCGGGTCGTTATTGTGTGCGCCTTTCAAGCTAACTATCCTATTTCACATGTTTCTACGCAGTTGATGGAATAGGATGGGAGGCATGTAATATTTCTGTGTGTGTGTGTGTGTGTGTGTGTGTGTGTGTGTGAGAATCGAGGGTATCACAGTTTTTGCATGGCTGTTGTTTTCAGTGTGCTTTTAAAAACTTTTTATTTCCATGTTTGTTTGTTTGTTTTTTAAGGGGAAATCACAGTTCCACTTCATCCTAAAATAATCAAGCGACTCTCTCAGAAAGGTGAGCTAAAAGTGCTCAAACATCAGAGACCTGCTGCACCTCTTCTTGTGCACGGCTTACTGTGTGTGTGTGTGTGTGTGTGTGTGTGTGTACGAGTCCTGCCGTGAGAACCGACTCTGTCTGGTCTGCTGGAGCACCAGGCTGAGAGTGTCGTGTTCAAGTTTAGTTGAAGAAGAAGAAGAAGAAGTAGAAAAATTACATCCGCCGTCAGCAGAGGGCAGGCTTTTCCTTGAAAGGAGGCAGAAAAAGCCTCCGGTGGTGTGTTTTCGCAGCCTGCTCTCTGATTGACACATTGACTCTTTGACACTTTGCCGTCGGATTTGTTTTAACACAACGGCTCACTCTTCTCAGAAACCTTCTCTTTGTTTCTCACTCCTTCATCCTCTCTCCATTGCATCGTTCCCTCGCTGTGTGTGTGTGTGTGTGTGTGTGTCATTCCCCCCCTTGTGTTTTATCTGGTCTCGAGACAGTGTCTGAGAGTTGGCCAATCACAGGACAGGAACGGAGTCCAGCCGAGGGCTCCGGGGCCATGAGAAACACTCGGCCACCCTGCAAACACACCCGCAACCTCTCTCCCCTCCTCAAACCCTCCAACCCCGCCGCCGACACACGCTCCGACACGCACGTTTAGACTGTCCCATGCGCTCGAACACAAACAGAAGCGCGCACACGCGCGGCGAGAGGGAAGAAAAAAAAAAAAAAGATTGCGATGCTAAATCCTCGGCAGCCGTGGCCGAGCCCCTCTGCCGGAGCCCCGGAGGTCAATCAGGTCAATCAGTCACAGATAAGCACCGCAGAGTCGATTAAGAAATGGTTTTGGTTGGTGTGACAATGCAAATGAGGCAAAAAGAAAAAGACGTCGATTCCCAGGGTCGAGTTCCCCTTCTCGGTGTAGCTGTGCATCGTCACCACAGAGACGGCGTCATGTGCTCAATCCCCCCACCACCCCCCCGCCACCCCCCTTCCCCCCGCAGCAGCGCACTCATTGCGGGCAAGTCTCAGTTGGTTACTGAGCACCCTGCGGAGCTCGGCGAGCTCTGATTGACACAGATTTGATCTCAGTGTGCGACATGCAAGCACTGGCAAAAAAAAAAAAAAAAGGTGATGCATTGGCCCTTTAGATCTGTGAGCGTCTCTGTGTGTGTTGTCTCCTGTGCCCTGCAGCTCCTCTTAGCCTTTTTACTTTAACTTAGTTCACAAACATGCAGCACAGCAGGTCTCAGTAGCGTCTTGGTGTTGCAACAGTGATATCCCAGATTGGTAAAATCCGACTTTATCTTTCATCACGGATTTTAATTTGTTCGGGAGGTTTTGTGCGATTTGCATATTTAGCCCTTTGTTTGCAGCACTCCTAATTAAAAACAAAACAAAACCATTAGCTTCATGCTAAAACTGCTAAAGCTGGTGCTAAAGTTTTCATGCTAAAACTGGTGCTTTGCGACACCTCAAGTATGGATGGGGAGCACAAGCGAGGCGTCTGTGAGGCTGAGGGTGTTTACGCGAACCCGAGACATGTGTCAGTGCCCTTTGTGACATCACAGCGGGCGCGTTGCCAGGGATCTGTGTTTTAGCGCGCATTTTTTCGAAAAGCAGGGCAAGGGGGAGAGGTAAATAATGGACTTTCGTCGTTTTAGTTTCATGATATCGTTGTCAGAAAATATTGCTCAAGTGGTTTTGCATTTTACAAACGCCACCTCAAAAGAAAAGAAATTATGGGATGTTCAGTGTGTTTGTGTTTGTGTGTGTTTCTGTCGCCATGTGTAAGTGCCATGACCCGTGTGTGAACCATAATCTCTGTGCACTGGTGTTTCAAGAGTGCTGCCACACAAGGCAGAAGTGAAACCTGTGGGTGTGTGGCTCTGTCAGTCTGCTGTGTGTGTGTGTGCGTGCGCCCGCGCGCATGTGTGTGTGTGTATTTCTAAACATGTGCCTTTTTACGTGTCTGTTCATACCCACATTTCTACAGACGCCACTCTGTTGCACCTCTGACGCCTGCCTCTCTTTTTGTTCTCCAATTCTCTCTCATTTTCTCTCTTTGCGGCGGGCGCGCTCAGTTCCGTGCGGTTACGCAGACGCACATTTTTGTAATCGCGCCGGGGCCAAAAGTCATATGAGCACACTTTCACATACACACGAGGGCAGGCCGGCACGTACGCAACCTGGCTCGCTCACGTACTGTCCCTTTTTGCCACTTCGTCGCGGCAGCCTCTCTGACATGGGAAGGCACAGGCGTCCGCATTCACACCGACAGAGACACGTTTTAAAATAGGAAGTTTATTCTGAATCTTTCTCACTATCTCTCTCTCTCTCTCTCTCACTCTCTCTCATTAGATCAGATGTGAATTTCTGGTCCACTGCCATCATGTGGCCTGTGATAGAAACGGGAGACGTCCAACGGCCTGTAACAGTGAGACCAGCGAGGCATAGTGGGAAACTCTTCAAGCGAAAGACGAAATGTCCTCATTGCTGAACCGTAAGACCAGCTAGCCACCGCGCACCGGGACGCTTGGCTGAACTCGTTCCCATGAGCGCTTGTTTGTCGGCGTCTCGCAGAAACCGCTCGAGAAGTGACACGGTCGAGAAGTCGCACGTAAAGGTTAAAGTTCAAACGGCGGCGCGATCTGAAGCTTTGCACTTTCTTTTCTGTCCTGATATTAATTTCTTTTGTGAAATGATGCATCCGTAACATTTGTCTGACGGGATTGTAAAGGCGAGTGTTTTCTCACACGTTGTGTTATATTCTATTTATTTTTCTCAGAAAACGGCTACGCAGTTATCTTTCTCTTGCTCTGTGGATTTTCCGGTTACATGATAATCAATTTTGAGAATTATAAACATGAATTGTGAGTGCAAAGTATTTGCGTAAATCAGCAACTTGGCTGTCCTTATGGGAAATAGAGGCAATCTGTGATGTGTTTGTTTGACAGTGACAATCCAGCCCTTTTCGCTTCACGTCATCACTTCTCATCACTTCTCATCATGTCTGATAACTTTTCCACTCCCCTGCGCTCCAACAAAAAAGAAAAAAATGAAAGTGTGACAGCTTCTTCGGTGGCCCGCCACCAGCTACACCTGCTGTGTTTCTGTGCTATTTACAATACCATGAAGGGTAAAATATACATATATTTATAATTTTTTTTTTTTTTTTTCGAGGTCAACCAAGATACAACAAGGTCAGGGTTGTTTGGTGTTACTTATTCTGCCATAAAGCCGTATAGTTCAGGCTTTGACTGGAACCACTCAGCACTCGCACCACTAACACATTGCACTTGATATTGGCTTCACCACAAACACACACTAAAAATAACAATCAAACATGCACCAAGGCGACGTGCAAGAAAGTTCCACTTTGAAAAGGCTTTGATCTTTATTTTGAGATGAATGATAAAAAATATTGTTAGAAATACGCCTTGGCTATTAAAGCTACATCGGCAACCTTCACTTACTTATACTAGGTTAGAAATTAATTCTTGTTTTTTTTCTTCTAATTTAGTAGCCATTGTGGGGAAATGCTACAATAAATGCAAAAATGACCTCCACTGTTGCCCGTAAAGTTGGATTTGGTTTGCTTTCAACAAGCCTCTTGTAATGCATACCACCGCATGCCACTTTAAAACACAGGTTAAACATGTTTGATCCAACTTTGAACTTTTCACACCGTCTCAGCGAACCAAACTCCCGCGAGCGCGTGTGGCACCGAGACACTCAGCAGGCCTGGCGCGATGTCACGTTGCCATCTACCCTGGGGGGCTCGAGTAATTATACTGAGATTTAAGAAAAAAAAATAAGAAAGAGAGAGAGAGAGACATCAAGACTTCATCAAGATTATTTGTTAAGACAAAACACATATGGGTTTCAAGGAGCGCGGCCAGCTTTCTTACCTCTCCGTGAAGCGCAGCTGAAAGTGATTCATTCGCTGATGGAGTTTCCAGCGAAGGTCCACTCAGTTTACCGCCGGCCTGCCAACAACCACCAACCTCTCTATCATTCCTGGCTTCAGACGCCCCACTCCCCCCTGCCCCCCGACACTTCCCAGCCCCCCAAAAACCCCCCTCAGAGCAGAGGCGGGCAGGATTATTAGGCCCAGTGGGGCAACAGGGGGATCAGAGGGACTGACAGGAAGTAGCGTGAGTGTGTGTGAGTGTTTGGCAGTGCCAGGGGATCGTTGAGGGAAAGGAGGAAAAAAACAGAGGAAGGTGGGAGGGCACCCGGGAGGCCTTGGGAGAGGGATTTACCAGTAAACGGAGTGAAACTGTGCGTGATTCAGGCTCCAGTCATGGGAGGGGGAGGAGGAGGAGGAGGAGGAGGAGGAGGAGGAGGAGGAGGAGGAGGAGGAGGAGGAGGAGGAGGAGGAGGAGGAGTGGGCAAGAGGGCAAAAGGATGGAGTCGGGCGGGGACGGGGGGTGAGGCATGCTGGGAGGGAGAAGCATGTGGGGAGGGTTGTTCGGGGGGGGGCTGGGAAGGGCTGGTGACAGATACCACAGTCCAGGCCCACAGCGCACAGCACAGGAAGTCGTTCATATTGAGAAGTGCTGCTTGCCACCTCCCACCGTCCCCCAGAGCCCCAGCACGCCATGCATCAGCGCGCTCAAACGACAACCCGGGACACCATCTATAGCAGTGTGTAAACACACAAAAACACCCCCCCACCTACACCCTCGCGCACCCTTTTATGGATTTTTTTTGTGTGTGTGTGTGTGTGTGTGTATTGCGCACCGCGTGCGTTTGTAGTTGGGTTTCGCAGAGCCGCTCATTCCACACCGCGAGCTGCGGCTTCAAGGTGAGGCTCAGATGGACGGTGGCGACGTGGCGTAAAAGGCGATCGATCGACGAGGCAGCTTCTTGATTCGCCGCCTCGAGCGGCGAGATTCTGCAGCCCGAGCGGCTTTTCTGCCGTGATCTGAGCTGAAAGTAAAATGGTCAAACCTTTTTGCGACATGCACACAATAAATGTGTAATTTTAAGACTATTTGGCAACTTATTTTTTGCACTGTTGTTGGTTTGAAGCGATCATGCTAATGAATTGATCTCAGTGAAGTTAAAGAGTAAAAAAAATGTTTACAAACCAGGTACAGCAGCTCTAATGTTTCCTAAATCCTGAGGGTTTATTTCACATATCCAGCTGAGAAAGAGCTCAGGGAAAAAAAATAGTTAAGGAAGGGGAAGCAGTACGTTTAAAGAGAACCATCTGTCCACCAATCAGATTTGTTACCGCCTTGGATCACCGCTCCGTAGCTAGCTGCTAAACACAGAGATGTTTGATAGAAGTCTTAAAAAAGTCAGCGGAAATTAAAGTGAACTGACGTCTTTTAAACAAGTGAAAGAACCTCTGTGACGTTTTTATGCCACTCACTGTCGCTGCATCCAAGCTAATCTCTTTAGCAGCGGCTGCTGTTTACAGCTTGAAGTAGCTTCTTCTTCCTTGTCTTCTTCTGTGGTTTTCCATGGCAGCCTGGAGTGAAAATTGCTCACCCTGTCTCCATTGAAAAGCAAAGTAAGCTTTATGTTATTTTGTTTATTCAAGCTTGAGTAGATAGGCTAGATTTAAAAACAAAAAACAAAAAAACATTTCAGGTCTTTTTTTTTAATTATTCAGAATTGTTTGAAATCAGATTCTAAAACATTCCGCTGCATCCCTTCTTTTGAATTTCAAAGTTATCGGTCAAAAGCCGCACTTAAATGCGGCAAAATCGCAAAGAGGGGTTGAGGTGATGAACCCGGGGCACGTGCGAGGTTTTGTTTTTGTGTGTTTTCGAGGCTGTTGTCGTCGCCCTGTCACGTAGCCCAACGCCGAGCACAGTCAACACGAGACAAGCTCAACTGCCACCGCCGTTTGTGGCGCCGCCTCGGGTCAACTGAGCAAAACCTAGAACTCACATAGGTGGTGGGTGTGATCGGAAGAATTTACCAGCGTCGCTGGCTGAGCTACGTGCTGCACGTGCGTGCGTGCGCATGCGCCTGTGTTTCTGAGAGAGAGAGAGAGAGAGAGAGAGAGAGAGAGAGAGAGAGAGAGAGAGAGAGATGAGAGTGGATGAGGGGGGGGGGGATGCTGGCAGGAGGGATGCAGCTCCGTGCCAGAGAGGGGGTCTGTTCATCTCATTGCCCACTCGCAGACACGCACACACACACACACGCTAACCCCCTCTCTTAAACCCATTTCCTCTGTGCAGGGCATGGGAACTCCCCTGATCTCTCTCTCCTCCCACTCTCTTCCTCCACATCATCCCTGTCCTCTCGCTCACCCTCTCTCCTCTCCTCCTCTCTCCATCCATCTCTCCCCCCGCCGCCTCACCTCTCTCCCTCCATCACATCCTCGCATTGTCCTGCCCTCGCCGTGTCACTCTCTCTGGTGCCCCCTTCGCTAACCCTCCCCAGCTCCTCCTCCTCCTCCTCCGCCTCCTCCTCCTCCGCCTCTCTCCCGATGTCTTCCCCCTCCGCTCGCTTTTATTTCCTGCCTCCATCTGTGCCCAATTTATCCCGAGCGCGGTCTGTGTTTTTTCCTGATAATTTGTTTTTGATTCCCCGGAATTAGAAAAGCATTCTGCGCACTTTCACTAAGGCGAAGTACGCGTACAGTGCGGGTCCGAGCGCACGCGAGTCCCCACGCACGCACGCACGCACGCACGCACTGCAGACGCACGTACACACACATTTTTATTGTATTATTCTATAAAAGTTGCTATAAATCACTGGTTATTAATCGGCCCCAGACGGCCGGCCCCCCCTCCGCTCCCCCGCTCCCTCTCTGCACAAACACAGACCAGATGCATAGGAAATGGGATGGCAAAAAGGGCACCCAAGAGACAGGCTACAGCCTTCCCCTCCCCCCGCCTCCTCACCTCCTCCTCCTTTTTCTGAGAATGCGCGTCTATGTAGCAAATGCCCAGGCCCCAGACGTGCGGAGGAAATAAAGTTTAAATTAAAAGCTTAGAAGAAATAAATTAAATAATAAATACAAGTGGCGATCCGCTTCCAAGCGGCCCAGTGTGTGTGGGATGGAGGTCAAACATCCATCCTCCAGAGCCGAAGACGGGGCTGATTCTTTTTGCTCTCGGCCCCAGTTCATCTCCAGCGGCTCCGGTGTCGCAGTCAAGCTCACACTCACGTTGCGTTTCTTCCCTCTTTTGTGCGGTAACCCTGGACATCACGTGTCGCTTCACGAATCTGACTTATAAAATCATAGAACAGAACAAACCTTTATTAAATCCCCGGTGGCAAAAATTGCACACGTGTACTTTACCTGTGCAGTTTCGCTCATGTGACAGTCGGTTTCTTAACCGGCTGACACGTCCATAGCACAGTCAGTCCCCCCCCCCCCTCCATTCCTGAGCAACAGGCAGCTCTGTCATTTTTTGCAACCTGTACCTCATCAAACTGCAGCGATGCCGCACCTGCGCTGGGCTGGCCACGCTCCCGCGGACTCCGAAGAGCCAGCAGATAGAGGGATCTGGACAGAGGGAGAGTGAATCATGGACGTTGGAGACAAGAAAGGAGGAGAGACGGAGAGGATGTGGATGTGCAGTTGCGAGCGAGCGAGCGAGCGAGAGACAGAGAGACAGAGAGAAAGAGGACGCGTCCGTCCTGCCCTGTGCCGCGTTGCTCGGCAGCCTGGACGACGTGAGGAGGCTGAAGGGAGGCGAGGGCGAGAGCGCGGCGCAGAAAATGTGAGAAATGTGCACGTTGGCTGGTTCCTTCAGGCACGCAGGGACGGCCTTCAGAGTTCTGCCAAGAGAAACATGGCGCTGTGTTCCTCGCAAGAGCTACGGGGGCGAAAGAGGAGGGAAGGGGCAAAGGAGAGTGTGTGTGTGTGTGTGTGTGTGTGTGTGTGTGTGTGCGTCGGGGTTGCAGGCGGAGAAGAAGATAAGGGGTTCCCCAGGGGTGCTTCTCCGTCCCCCTTTGCCAAAAGACTTAAACGAAACGATATGACCCGGTGTGTTAATCACAAGAGAGGCGCTCCAGTTGTAAAACTTGGGATCGCACATAAAGAAGAAAAAAAAAAAAAAAACTCCCTCTGTACGTTTTAATGTCTCTCGGATGACAATCATATGTTACATGCTATCCTGCACGTGGGAGTTCACTCCGAGTTTTCGCAGCAGATAACCATCTTAAGATGTCCATTTAGTCATACAAAGCTTTCCGACGCGTATTTTTTAAATTTTTTTGTTCTTTTAATTTTTTTTTTCTTCTCAGATAAGACGATAAGGGGAGGTCGGGGGAGGGGCCGGGCCGCAGCGAAGGCCCAGATGTCCACTCTCAGCTGCGCTTGGATGACCACTGCGCCGCCTGCCAACAGCACTGGGCTGAATATCCCCACATCGCTGCAAATATGTAAATATGTTGACTTGGAAGGATGTCCTCTCCTGCTCCGACCTTGTAGCACTTTTTGGAGAGGAGCAAAGACGGAGGAGAAGAGGGGAGAGAAAACAGCTCCAGCGCTCCATATAAGGGCCTGCTTTGGGCTGCAACACCAGCTTCTCATCACTTTCTTTCTTCCTCCTCTGCCGGCCTGTCGCGCAGGGCTGGGAAACGCGAGCCGCCGGCGCGCCCCCGGACCGGCGACGCTCGGCACGCAGCGACACGTTCGCACCAAGCGGCGCGATGTGGAGTCGTCGGTTCCCGATTTAGACGCGTCGGCATTGGGCCGAGCGCGAGGCGAGCGGCAGGTGGCATTGATTGTGTTTTACAGCCGTATCAAAGCCAGATGCAGGAAATGTGTAAATTGCAGGATCTTGCACTTTTGCTACAATTTTAACTATTTGTCCATTAGGAATTAGAAGTTGAATGAATGAATGGATGATTTGATTTTGGTTGCAACAAAGCAGAAATCAAAAGAAGAACATTAAAGATGACAATATGGAACCAAAAAGGGAGTAGGCTGAAGCCAAAGGCTTATTTCTGCTTATCTTGTACCATCCATAAGTTTAAATAATCACGGATAACCCAGAACATTTATTCTTAGGAAAAATTTTTTACAACACCACTCTTAATTAATGGTGCATCGTATGTGAAGCACAAAAAGTCTCTCACGTGTTCAAACCTTTTTTTCACATAGTGTAGTCATCAACTGACAGATGTAGTCTTGTGCTTCCATGTAAGATTTATGGATTGAGCTGCTTCCCACTCAGATGGCAAACTCAACATGAAATATCCCACATAAAAATCAACTCAACCATGTTTTGTAAGTGTCTCTAGTCTGTCGCAATCAGTAGATCCAACCTTACTCCTTACTGTTGTCCCCATCCTGAAAATAAAGAATTTTCAGACTTCTCAGTAGACAGTCAACCCTGCCTGCCAGGCTGCTCCACTGCAGCAAAGAAATCTGGAAATGGCTTATAAAAAAAAAGTGCACTTTAATAATAAAATGCCATTTACAAGTCATTAGCAGCAGTCGGAAAGGATGACAGCAGCCAAATACTGTTGAATTCAGTAGCTATGAGATCATCCCACACACTCGTGCGCACACACACACACACACACACACACATGACAACATCGTTTTTCAAGAAAAGCCACAAAAAACTGAACGTGCCCTCCTGCGGTTGTGTAAAAAGGAAAAAAAAAACCGGGAGGTGTCGCACAAACTGAGAGCACCTGCTCAACGAGGAGAGGCCGTGTGTCAGGGAGACTAATATATTTGACAGGGTTTTTTTTCGTGTTGTCGTAAGTGCCGCGTGACAACATTTCGGTGCGGGAAGTGGCCCGGTGACAGAAACACGGGAGCTCGAAGTCGTCGCCGCTTCCGCGGCTCCTTTTCTTCCCACTTGCTGGGACCCAGACGTCGCTCCCTGTTTTCCAGGCGAGGTGGCGTACAGTAAGGCTGCTGCTGCTGCTGCTGCTGCTCGTCCCTGAAGTGGCACGCACACACACACACACACATCCCCTCCCCCTGCCTGTGTGTGTGTGTGTGAAGCCTCTGCGTGAACTCTGCGTGTCCTTTTAGGGCTGGATGATTAAAAAGGGGACAGAAACCTCACTCATTCTCAGTTTCCAGAAGTGTACCTCTTTACTTGGTATGTGTGGTTGGTTGGTGTGTGTGTGTGTGTGTGTGTGTGTGTGTGTCCGGCTTGTGGGTACTGGCTTGTGGTTTGGGTCTTGGTGAAGAGAGAGGGTGAGGGTGGTGGAACACCATGGCTGCCACACTGCCAGACATACTGGCACCACTCAGCCTGTATGTTCCTCTTTCCAATGTACATAACCACCACTGCGTGTGTGCGTGCGTGCGGGCGGGCGTGCGCGTGTGTGCACGTTCTGTGTATGCAACTTTTGTAGCAACACTTCTGTGTTTTGTTTTGCTTTTTTGATGAACTTTTTTCACCGACGCTCGAGGGAAAGTTTTGAATCTAGAATCTCACACGTTCGGAGAAAAACACACCACTCTTTTGCAGGAGTGTGTGTGTTTGTGTGCGAGCATGTGTGTGTTTGTGTGTGTGTGTGCGGTGTTGGCTAGGCAGGATATTCTGATAACAACCTCTGATTTTTAGGTACTCTCGAGTCGTTGTCGGTGTTGTCCTGAAGTCATTTTTGCAGCAGGCTGCTCTGTCTGCCAACTCTTCACTTAATCATTTTTTCATTTCTCTGTTTTCTGTGTGTGTGTGTGTTTGTTTGTACGGGTGTGTGTATGTATGTGTGTGTGTGAGAGAGAGAGTGTGTCTCCAATCTTCATCCCTCCCTGGGGCTGGCAGCGGCGTCTGGGCACTCGTTTTACTGTTGGCCCTGGACCCAGCAGGATGTGGAGATCAGTGCTTCAGCGTGTGTGTGTGCGTGCGTGCGTGTGCGTGCGTGTGTGTGTGTGTGTGTGTGTGTGCGAGCGTGCATGTGCATGAGCACAGGCATGTGCTTCTGTACTTTTTTTCCCCCCCCTCCTTTTTCTGATTTTGCGTCTTGGCTGACTTTTTTACCTCTCGAAGAATTTGGAAAGGCTGTGAGATTTCTTTTTTCCTTCTTCTTCTCCTTCTTCTTCTTCTCCTTCTCCTCCTGCATGACTTTCAGCAGCGCTCCCTCTCGCACTCTCTGCTCCTCTGTTGTTCTCTCACTCCCTCTCACCCCGCGTCTGCTGTGGCTCCTCGCTAATAGATTTCATATGCTGCCGCAGTTGACATCAGTCTTAAACTATTTTACATGTGATCTGCGATATTTCCTCAGGAAATCTGTCAGATATTTATTAAGGGGCCTAATAAAAATAAACCTCGCTTGTTGTCATCCTCACCTGCCCGTCTCGCGGTGCTTCTCTTGTCCCCGACTCAAGTCGCGCGCACTGTTGACCCTCTTCCAGAAAATTACTATTACTCATGCTTCTTAAATAGGCTTTTTTTCTCTCTCTCTCTCTCTCACTGCAGATGACTCTCCTTCCATTCATAAGAAACCTCCAGTCACATATATGTTGGGTCCGAGGGCTGCGGGGGATTTTTCCCTCATTGCTGGAAACATTGACTTCACATTGCGATATTTCTTCTTTTGGCTTTATTGACACCCTTTTTTACTTCTCGATTCACACGATACGTCATGGTTTCTTTTCGTTGATTACCACATCGATTCTTTGGTTTTTTTTTTGGTTTTTTTTTGCTTGCGCAAGAGCAATGTCGAGGCGTTCAATAAAAAGCTCTGCATCGGGTTTTAACGGGCTCTGTCAAAGTCCAACTTTGCGGTGCTTTCGAGTGCTCTGGAACGGCGAGAAGTCGTGCGGGTTTGAACAGTGTTTGGGCAGAAGTGTGTCAGCGCTGATCCAGCAGACATCATCGGATGTCTACCGGCTTCACTCCTCGGTTCTCCCTCGGTCACAGCCAATCCGCTGCTCCACCCCACACAAGGTGGCAAAAATATTCAGGTTCTGTGCCAAAGTAAAAGTACAGATACTTGTGTAAAAATACTCTGATAAAGTAAAAGTACTGATTCAACTCCTTTACTTAGTACAGGTGAAATGTACTTAAGTAAAGATGAGCTTTTTTTTTGCCATTAACGAAACAATATCGCTGATAATTTTGTAAGAATGAAAAAATTGCCACATAATAATCTAAATTTAAAAGACCAGAGTTCTTGCAGGAACATCTGGATTTTTTTTTTTTTTACAGCTTTGGTACTCTCATTAGGTTTTTGTTTTTTTTTCTTTTTCAACTGCAGTCAATTGTATTGACCTGTGAGACATTTTTAGAGCAATAACCATTATTTTCAATTTTCTTTTCTCTGTACTGAAAACGTACTGATCAATATCATCAAAGTCGAGGAACTCTAAAATAATCTCCCTCTAAAGTATGATCCACTTTTACATTGAACTATATTGATGTTTAAAACTTGAGCCACCGACACCACAGCATAGTTGCAGAGTAGCTCCACTTCTACCACCAGCAACTATAATCCAATAAGTTAATAACTTTTAACAGAATTTGTGTGTGTGGGGGGGGTTAAACACAAAAGCATCAAGAATGTTTTTCAAATGAAAGAAGTAGAAAGTAAAGATGTTTGTGTACAAATGTAAGGAGTTAAAGTAAAAAAGTCGTCAGAAAAAGAAATACTCAAGTGAAGTACACACGCCTGAAAGATCCTACTTAAGCGCAGTAATGAAGTCTTTGTACTTTGCTACTTCCCACCCCTGCCTCCCACCGCACCCACTGTCCCGGCTGTCCCATACGTTACCTTGCAGCGTCGGGCCGAGACCATTCCGGCGTGCCTGGAGTTGTCTCTACACGCAACACCAGCAACACACTACCTTATAAAGACAGGTATTCACACTTAGCATAAAGTGCCACTGCACAGTGTAAAAGGAGACAGACGCCGGTGAAATGATGCAGTAAAAGTTGCGGATCCGAAGGGAGGCCACGCCGGGACTGCGTGCACTCTGATCCAGTCGCAGTGATGGCCAGTGTAACTAACACTTCATCTCTGGATTTGTTCGCTGTTTAATCTTCTGTGAGGATACACCCACACTTGAGCGGGGCACATGTCCCGAATCGAATCAAATCTAACTTTATTTCTTTAGCACCTTTTCTGCGATAAGAAGGCGAGACAAAGTGCTTCACACGACACACACACACACACACACACACACAAAATACAACCAATAATGTGAAATTCCCACATTGTGTTCACACAACACGGCTGAGGTTTTCAAGCCATGACCACAATGCTCATGCTTCAGCTCTGGTGTCTGGCCTGGCCATTGACATTTGTCACCTAAAATTCATTACCATCAACAATATTAACTGTGTTTTGTCCCTGTCTTATCCTTTTTGCCAAATCTCTACAGAGCCTTGCCTCTACCAGCGCCTCGCTGGTGCACACAGGATGGGTTACGTCAGACACCTGACGTAACCCATTTACCTGATGGCACCTGATGACATGGAAATTCAGTCTAAGTATCAGAATACTTTTTTAAAATATATCTTCCAGAAAATTTGGCCCAAGATTTGTCCAATTTTATTACTTTTCTGTTTATATAAAAATGTTAGCTAGTTGTTTGCACAAATGGCCTATTTGATGGTAAATGCTAATGCAATACAAGGGCGTAAATATTTCCAACAACAATCATGCTGTGCAAACATAAATAGACATTTAATGAAACACACATTTAGCAACTAAAAGCAATATGTTAATTATTCATGACCACTATGGCACTGAAAAAATAATGGGACTAACACATTAGAACACTACACGTATATACAATGAAACTAAGTATTTCTAAGCAGTAGGGTCATCTATCTATCTATCTATCTATCTATCTATCTATCTATCTATCTGCAGTTTGATCATGTACAAGTATTGCAGTCTATAACAGAAAAATGCGTTAATAAAAAGTCCAGTATGAAAGCCCGGCATCTGGTTTTTCCACACACAGTGGATATTATTTTTTGCATTCCTTTTAGCAATACTAAAAACACGAAGTACCCATAAAAAAACAGATATCAGCAGAGATCTGATATGAAGAAAGCAGAGCCACTTCACTGATGTACTGCTCCGAGGAGTAAAGTTGAAAGTGCGCGTGCAATATATCAGCGTTGCCATTTGTTTTTCTCTATGTCATTGCCCGGAACGGCGGTGATGGAAAACAAACACATCAGCACTTGGCATCCTGAACCCTGAAACTGCCCTCCTCCTTTCATCTCTCCCTCCTTCTTTTTCCCTTTCATCCTTTTCCCAACAGTACACTCTTCTGGCTCCTTCTGGGGTCCCCGAGACTCAAGTGCCCATAACTCAGCCGCACCGCATTCTCCCTAAACCTTCCAGAGCAGCTCAGGCCCCGAACCGGAGAGAAGGGACAGACGAGGGGGGCAAATACTTTCTCCTCGGAGGCCCCCGGGGCTGGAAAACAAGAGCGAGCTGAGAGAGTGAGAGAGCGAAGCCCGGTTCACCCCGGGCTACAGAGACGGGAAGCGAAGATGGATGATTTAGGGGTGCAAAGGGGAGCAGCGGCGGTGCCAAGGAAGTAAAGATTAGGGTTGCAAAACGGTTTCGGGGGGAGCACATGTGGCGAGATAGCCGAGCGTCTCGTCGTTGGGGGATTTATGTGTTTGTTTGTTTGTGTCTCGGTCCTCAGCGATGTCACTTCCGTAATGTGTTCCATATTTCTTTGCGCCGTCACCAGCGCTGGAGTTCACGCACTTACTGTCTTTCTCTCTCTCTCTCTCTCTCTCTCCACGCTCTCGCCATGTCGATCGCAAACTGCGTCCGACTCTTTCGGAGGCGACGTTCGCTTTTAAAACACGTTGTAATTCCCGGAGGTATGCGATGCGACGCGACGCTCCGGCCTGCCGCTCTGACTGCAGTTTGAGGTCGGGGCTGGAATTTGGAACGCGTCACCCACATGTTTATGACTGTTTCAGGTGCAGCGCGCGGCTCTGCGGTTTGATCTGTTTTCAGTGCGCACAATCGCATTTTGATGAAGATGAAAGTGTCGGCCTGGCTGTTGAACTCATGCCAGCTGCTAGCTCGATGGTGGAGGAAGTGAGAGATACTGTGACCAGGGTCAATCAGCTGCTGAGAACCGGCTGGATTTCTGCGAACTTTGATTGCAATATATAGCAGTGACAGGATTTTGAGTCATTGACTTGGCTGTTTTTTTTGTTTTTTTTCTTTGAAGGAAGCAAGTCACCCGATAAAAAGTGCTTAGTTTTGCACTATAATAATGTGCAATGCAAACAGTAGGCGGCAACTTTTTACTGAGGCCTTCAGGTCAAAGGTGACATTTTGACCTCATGTGTTCTGCGTCTTTGGTCATCAGAAAGTGCATCACTTTTCAGACTTTCAGTAAGAAACAAGGTCGCCATCCATCTCCTTAAAACTTAAAACTATCTTTATTCATCAAAAGGTCACTGACATGTTGAGAATACTTCAGAGATTTTGCAAAACTTTTCCTGGCTGCAATAGAGAATGTGCAATTAATAATCTTTTTTTTTTCATACATATGATTACTCACAATTTTCCAGGACAGAATAGAAACTGTTGACAAATGTAGGGTAAGCTAATTACTGGAAGTATTTGCAAATTCCGGAAGCAGGTTTCTTCTCATCTGTGTGACGGTTTTTCGCCCAAGTGAAATCATTCACTGACTTTGCTGACCTCTCATCAAAGTGCACTTGTGAAATCAGGCACACCTTAAAAACTGTGGTTCTGAATAGCGGCGATCGCGAAGCCTGAATCACTGAGACGGAGGCCGGCTGTGGCGAAAGGTCGCCGACCTCAGGCTGACTGATCGGCGTTTACAGGCAGAGTCGAGCGCAGCGAGCAGGGAGTGCTCGTAGGAGAGTGGGTATGCGCCTCGCATTGTTCTGGATGAGTGTGACTGAGAGGTTAGATACCATATGGCAATGAAGTCATCTGGCCCGGGCCCGTTGTGTGGAAGCCCCGCCCAGGCCCTGGCCAGAGTCACTGGGCGCAGGCAGCGCAGAGAAAACAACTTCTAATCGATTATGATAACCGCCATCTAAATCAACTCCCCCGACTCTCCGATCTCCTCCCCCACGCTGCACCCCCCCGCCCCCCTCCTCACCGCCTCACCTCTCCCCCCCCTTCTCCTTTATTCCACCCCACCCCGGGGGGACTCTGCTTTCTTGGCAGGAACTCTGGAGCAAGCCACCTGCAACTGCACCCCCACCCACCCACCCAACACCCCAACTCCCTCCAATGCACTCACACACACACACACACACACACACACAAAAGCAAAAATGATTCTTTCAATCAGGCAGACATACGAGACAAAACCCATATACATTCCAAGACACGTGTGTGTGTGTGTGTGTGTGTGTGTGTGTGTGTGTGTGTGTGCGTGCGTGTGCGAGCGTGAGCGTTCGTGTGTCTTCCAAGCATTTTCTTTTTTCCGCCTGCGTGCACTGATTCCTCATGAGAGACTCGTAACTCCGCTCCAGGATGTGGACTTCCTTGTGCACGTGTGTGCGCACATCGTCTCCTCGTATCGTTTCAAGAACATCAGAGCCGGAGCTTCATGCGCGACTTTGTTTTTTTACCCCCTCGCCAAATTTGGAAAAGCTTCCTTCATTCATCCACAATAATCTGTCCGTCACGCGGCGAGACGCTAATTGAGTGAGGGTGTTGGGATTACTCCATAAAAGTAATCCAACTACTGATTACTTCTTTAAAGAGTAATCCAATTAATTATAAGTTATCAATTACTAATTACGAAGTATTTTAGTGAACAAAAGATAAAGTCACAGTTGAGAACGTCTTGTTTCCTGAACATAACGCACAACGAACCACAATGTTCTTCGATTTAGACGAGATGAACTGAAAATAATGTTTGTATTTCCAGCTATCAAACGCAATCGCTGTTTTTTTCTTTTGCCACCGCCATGCTCGTCTTGGTGTGTCGTCACATATCAATGACGTTGCATGCACGGCTGCATCATCAATCTGCGACATCGTTGTTTTTGGTTGTTTTTTTGTGTGGATAATAAGACACTTTCAGCTTGCAAGATATTTCGGAAAAGTAATGGAATCGTTACTTGATAAAGTAATCGTGATATAATTACCCGTTTTGCCACAGTAATCCCGTTAAATTACCCCATTACTAAAAAAGTAGTTTAATTACAGTAGTGGATTACTTAGTAATGGATTACTCGCCAACACTGGCCCTCTGGCACACTGTCTGATGAAACCTGAGTTAAAAAGGGGGATTTTCCACTACAGATGACATTTATTTTTTTTTGGCCATCAACTCGTCTATTTCCCCTTTTCTCACAGCTCTTTTCTCTTTTGCCAGAGCAACTGTGACACTCCTCTTTATATTCTGTCTGAAAAATCGTCCCTCTGCTTCTTGCTGGATTCCTGCATTCCCAGGTGAAGAAGTCAAGGCTGCCTCTCTCCCTCCAGCGCGTCCTGGCCCTCGCCGATATCTGGCAGGTGTTTCAGTTGCTGCAGTTTATTTCATTTTTCACCATCCAGTCTCAGGTTTTCACATCACGAGCTCCAAGTGGGCTGAGGTCTAACCCTTCGGTTTTTGTCTCGGCCGATAAACGCCGCGCCACGACTGCATCGGCGCTCCTCCTCCGTCCCCGCGATGAACGAGCGGCGCGTCTCATATGGGCCAAGTTATGAGGCGGGGGCGGGGTGGGCGGGGGGGGGGGGATGACTGTTACGTTTTCCACGCATTTTGAAATGTTTAAATTCCACACTGTCACCTGGAGCGGGACCTGTGTCTCCGCCTGACGCACCAGAGGGGCTGCGCTGACAGAAATGGCCGAGACGGGCCCTTGTAAATGGGTCACGTTGATTTAGCGCGGGTCATGAGAATGAATTGACTTAATTTAGGAAAAAAAAAAAAAGAAAGGCGAGGCTCGGAGGCGAGCGGGCTTTTTCGCTGGGGCCGGCAGATCCGTCTTGGTGTGCATAGTGCAGTGTCGCAGGGCCCGAGGCTGACACGCCTGTGTTTGACTGATTATAAACCAGCCGTCACTGGGTAGTCTCACCGCTGGCTTTACTGCTGGGACAGACACGTAGGCCGGGCGGACGGGCCCACTAAGCCCAGTCCGTGCGCATCCTGGCCGACGGCCCCGTGTGAATGGGCGCCCCGGGTCGGCGCGGGTGTTTACAGGACACGAGGAGGGGGTAGGAGGGTGAACCTTTATTGTGTTTACTCTTAGTTCAACCAAAGGCTGTGATGAAGGAAACACAATGGCACAGCTGAGCATTCATCATGCGAACAGGAGGAGGGTGAGAGTAATATCTCAGGTAGATGGTTTCGCTGTCGGAGCAGCTGGCACTCTGCCCCGGCCGTGCGCGGCGATCAAACAAACTGGCGACGATATTTATCCTCATAAAGGGAAGACGAACTCCTGGCATGTTGTGTAATAACACTGTCATGACTTGGCGAAAAAAAAGGGTTCCCAGTGTTCAGAGGGTGCAGAGGTCCTTCTCCTTGTGGTCGCTTAAAACAGCCCTGCCAGTGTGAGCAATACACAACGTTGTGGAAGTTAGCGTCTTTGAAAATCACAATAAAACTAGGTTGCTCCCTGTTTCACTGAAACACTAAATAATAAAGCCAGTTTCTAATTGGGAAAGATTTCTCCCTTACCTTAAACAATATTGCCTTGATTTCGGAATGGTTAAATGACACCGTTCTGCCATGAATGACGTCGGAATGATATTTGAATAAATGACGAAGTGCGCCTGGCTTGCAGGACTATGCAACTTCTTTTGCCGACCTGGCATCGTCTCGCAAGAACACACTCGCCTCGTCCCAACACTTCATACTTGAACATCAGCACCTCGTCAACACCTCACGGCAGGCTGTAAAAAGCGAAGCACGACCTTTAAACAGGAGTATTACAGGACTGGTTTTGTCCATTTAAAAAAAAAAAAAAACTCGCTTATTGAAAGCAAAAGCACAAGGATTAAATTAATGCATTACATTGTTATTAAAGAAAGCGCCCCAAAGTTTGAATATCATGTTCTTACAGACTTCAAATCAGAAGGGTTCTGTCACCGGGATCCATGAGGCAGAGCCGAACACCATGTTGTGATAAAGCAATGTGATCAGCCAATCATGAGCCAGCTTCACCAAACCTGCTTGTAGTCAGCAGCAGAGCCATGTAGCGCTCTAGCGGTGACACTGCAAGATAATCTTCCGTCAAAATATTTAGAATTGTATTGACCTCATTGAAAATATGCACGTACGTAAATGCAAAAAGTAAAGAAAAGAAAAGAGTACTTTTGTAAAAGTACTTCAGTGCGGTAGTGAAGTAGTCCTACTTTGCTACTTGACATCTCTGGTAGGAAGTGGTCAGGCCACCAGAGTTCTACAGCCCAGCTAGTCATCTTGGCCTCAGCTGACAGCCTGTCAGATCCAGACTGCCTCTGTCACTCCATTCTCCAGGTTCGATTTCTGGTCAAAACAACATTACCTCAATGTGAATATAAAAACTGCGGCGGAACTTTACAGCCCGAGGCTTTAGAAAACACGCCGGCGTCTCTCTGTTTTTTTGTTTTTTGCCCAATCACTTGCTAACTCGCTTATCCCGTCCGATCTGGACACACATGGCGCGCAGAGAGCCGAAGCAGAGGAGTTTTCCCGGGATCCGACCGCTCAAGGTCTGCATCCCACAGGGTAGAGAGGAAATGGAATTAAATGGATGCAGCTCACATCAGCACGGATCAACACGGTACCAGAGTGACTTCAACATTCCTGTCAACGCATCTGCTAAGGTCATCCGCGCCTGAGACCGAGGCTTCCGAGTGGCTTACTGCTTAATTCGGGAAAAACCTGGAGATTTCCCCGCTTGGATTGCCGGGTCTGAAATCATGTCTCTCGGCCGTTCAGCGTCCTGACAGGCTGTCCGTTCCACTGTTGCTTTTCTAATGTGTTACAGCGAGTGAGAACGTCAGGACAGATCCGTGCACTCCGGGGCTGTTTTGGAAGATCGGCACTTCCCTCCGCAAACTGGAGCAACTGCGGCCACATGAAGAACAACAGAAAGAGCAGACACGGAGTGCACGGCGGAGTGAAGCATGGGAAAGTGTGTCACTGAGAGAGCGGCGGCGGCGGCGGCGGCGGCGGTGCCTTACGTCCTTCTGCAACGCTGCGTGTTCATCGTGATGAAGCAGCAACTTTTACATGTACCTGCGTCAGCATGGCGCATCTTTTAGCATGCAGTGCATTTAATGATAGATAGATAGATAGATAGATAGATAGACAGATTGATAGATAGAGTAGACAGATAGATAGCAAAGCTCCGAGCTCTGTTTTCTTTGGTAGGCTGAAATCGGCGTCAGCATTCTTACCATAAGGATCCAGGATCTGGAAATACCACAACATCTGCTAAATTGAGCTTTGAGTGTTGCGTGTGCCAGGAAAAGGGAGTTTTAGGTGTTTTCACAGTCAGGGGGGCACACTCAGAGAAATTCCGTCTCGGCATATTGAAACCAAAAGCTGCAATTTTGTTTCCTGTAGAAGTTAATGCGACGATCACACCTTTTAATACTTTCAGTTTCCGCCCGGGGAAGCCTGTTTATGGAGTCAGTATGTACAGATAAGGGTGGTGGCGCGTGTGTGTAACTTGGTTATTACATTGTCGGAAATTAAACTGGGTTTTATGAAAAACAAACAAGTCAGCAGATGTTTGAGCAACAGTACTCTGACCTGAACTTTCACAATCACTAATCAGTCGTACCAGCAGTTTGCATTTAATCACTTCACCGTAATCAAATGGCATCTTGAAAGAGCCGACTCTAACACTTTCAACATTTCTGTTTCTATTTGATCAAGTTTTCAGATTGCCAAATCTGATTTGGGCTGGTCAATCTGTACATTTCTTTTCCCCTCACTTGACCCCAAAACAGATAAACAATCAGGACAAAATGTAGTCGGTAGTTTTCTGTTTCACTTTTGTGTGAACTCGGACGAGTGTAAAGTCCTATTAGCAAAGAGCGTGTGAGGTTTTTTGAGCGTGGGGTGTTTCTGGTCGGCGTGTGAGGGCACGAGGGTGTGTGTTTGCCTGAGAGAGGCCCAATGAGTGGGAGAGTCGGGCTCTGCTGGGACTCACAGCTGCCTCATGGTGCTATTCCAGGAAGAGCTGCTGGACTTGTGCGTGTTTACTGGCAGCCAGTTTGTGTGTCTGTGTATCTTTGCCTCGATAGGTTGGGTGTTGGTTCCATTTTCGCTCGGCCACTCGAGCTCTCCTCCTGCTCCTCCTCCACTCCCCTCTGTCTCCGCTGGTCTTCCTCTAAAAGTTGCATCAAAATTTCCCAGCAGCCCTTCGCCAAGACACACACTTGTGGAGCAGATAAGGCTCTCGTGTGATTCTTCGTCATGACGCAGCTTGACAGAGTTGGGAACAGACGGGCTGTGGTTTGACAGCATCGTAATGAGAAAGTGTGACTTGTTACCGTCTCAGTTCAAAGGGCACACAGCCATTTGACATATGTGTGTGTTTTTATATCATTATTAATACTAGGACTAAGGGTTCGGTTCCCACTAGTTTGAAATCTCCAATGATCACGAATGGACGATAAGGTGAATGTTTTTAAGTTGATTGTGTTATTTACAGAAAACTGTCTTTTGGCCGGACCTCCAGGAAGCTTTCTATGAAGGTCCCGTGTTACGCAGGAATCTCATTACTGTTGTTTTCTGGCAATTTTATATTGCAGCGAACTCCACAGAAATAATAATTGCTCGGTCTTTGCTTCTCAGTTCGCTCCAGCTTTCAAAAAAGCATGTGCAGAACACTCAGTTCTGGAAAGCACCCTGTTGTGATGACACAAAGTGCACAGTCACCTCTCTCCGGTTAGTGGCAACATCTGCCTGTAGGTGTTGGTCAGAATCACTGTATGGGAGAAAAAAAGAGGGCCAATGTGTTTCTGTGTTTCTGAATCTTTACTTTGGCCTTGTCTTGTTTAGGATAATTGATCCAGCATGAGCGCTCCACTGAGTCAGGAATTAAACAAAAATATCTGTTAATGGGAATAATATTGGACCGTTGAGACACAGACCCGTATAGTGGGTGGCAACCCACTATGAGCCGTAAACCTCTCTTCCCCAGTGTGGGATGTGGGCACAGGATGTTGCAATAATTTATCTTCTAACATTCATGTTTCTCATTAGTTTACTTTCACTTTGGTTTTTCAGTCTTTTTTCCTTTCAAATCATCATTAGGTTGTATTAACTGCTGACCTGCTCGGAGCTGCGGGGGAAGTTGTCCAGGGTCCAGATTGACGGTTCTACTTGATTGGCACAACTGTATAAATCCTTTGGCCGATGCACTTAACCTTTGTTCTCTTTCGTTTACTCATTCTATTACTCGAAAAGCAGGTCCTGTTCGCTTCTTGTTCTAACTTTATGACTTTTATAGTCTTTTGTTGTGGTTTTACAAAGTGGTATTAAGACTTACAATAAGCAACGAGAAGCCACAAAATGACCCCTTCCATAAGTGTATTCCATTCAGAGAGCACTTGTAGGTATCCTATAAAAAAAAAAAAAAAAATGGAGGTGCAAATTTGCTCTTTTCCAAGCCCACAGTATATCACAATGACAGGAGGTGAGTAAATATTCCAGTGGATATATGTCTGCAGCAGAAGAGCCGTGAATCTATCACGATGCTGCAAGTCGCCTGAGTTCCTCCTCGCCCACTCATGGGTCTTGTCACACTTGGAAAGCGCGGAAGAACAGACTAAACATGGTAAGACTGGCCACTCTCGTCAGAGCAGGAACGTCTGCGCCAGGTGCATGTGGACTCATGAGTGCCGATGTGCGTGTCTGCCTGCATGTGTGTGTGTGTGAATACGCAAGCACGCTCGCTCCCTGCCAGGTGATGAGGAACTTGATAAGGAACAGGACATGATGTCAGTTCCAATCCAGAGAGTCAATTTAAGGGTTCACCAGTGTGTTGGTTCTCGTGGAATGTTTCCCTTCAACTTATTGCCCGTATTTTTCCTCGGTTTCGTGTTCAAAGGAATTTCCCCCTCGGATCCCTCCGTGTTGCACAAAAACCACAAGGTTCTCTGTGTGTTTGCTGTGCATGTGTGTGTGAGAGAGATGGTTCTTCTAACGCGTTTTATTTGTATACATAATGTGGATAATATGATCGTTTGGAGTGCAGAACTCATCAATCTTCTCCAAGTTTCCCCCCGTATGCCCCCCATAAGATAGAGATGCTTCTTGATTACAGACATAATCCGTTGCAACTGAAAATTCTTTAGGAATTTTTCCCCTATGGCTGTAATGGTATAATAATAGCTAGTAATAGTATAACCAAAAACCACATTTAATATATAAGTAAGCTATCAATTGTCAAATTATCTAACAGTCTGACTAAGTTTTTATGAAGAATATGATATGATAATGACAATAAAAGATAATGAAATAAAAGATGACAATTCCTCAGTATTTCGAGACGGACTCTTTGAGCGAGGGTGTCTAATCTGCACTACTGTCATCATGATGAGAAAACAACACATCTTGGTTACAAACCAAGATTAGCACTTGGTATGGGCAAAGTCTGGGAGGACAAAAAAACTGTGTTCCTAAAGATCGGGGTTGTTTTTGGAAGGCTGCTAGACCGGAGTGCTGGTATTTAGGTTAAGGAATGAAAATATTTTTAATTATGTTTTACTGGATGTTTGAGATTCAGTGAAACAGCCACGTGGACATTAATTTTGCCTGATTTTAATATGTTGCAAAGACATCGTAGAGTTTGGAGTTTGGCTGTAATACAAAAAGACCTCACAAGTATTATTATTGAAACATAGCTGCATGGGTGCTCGAGTGTGTGTGTGTGTGTGTGTGTGTGTGTGTGTGTGTGTGTGTGTCTTCTTAATTATGGCATTCTGAGTGTGAGGACAGTTTCAGTACGTGAGGATGATTTGACCTCGACCTCACAACTTTACCAGGGGCCATTCGAGGTCAAGTTTTGAATTTCAGAATCAAAAATTAGAAATTGCTGAATTAGAGGCGAGGGAACAAAAAGAAGTTGTTAAAAATGCTGGAGTTAGGTTAGGGCTGGCCTGAAGAATGGAAAATTAATAGAAGTCGGTGACAAGTCCTTCCAAACGTGTGTGTGTCAGTCAGTCAGTGTGTGTGTATGCTGGGGGTGCATGCGTTGAAGATTCCATGCGGATAAGAGCAGTGAAGCTGCCCTGAGGATCCTGTATGGACCTCGGAGAGGGAAGCAGGAGGAAGTGGGTCCAGAGGCCAGACTCAGCTGTGTATATATTCAGCAGGGATTGAAAGTGGCCATGTACCCATCCTCCCCTTGCCTCCCTCTCCCCCCTCCTCCTCCCCTCCCCGCCCCTCTGCTCTGTTGGCCAGCGCCACTCCGACCGTCTCGGGGCAGATTTCTCCCACAGTTGGGAGTGCTGGGCTGTGTGGCGGCCTGTTTATACTGGAGCGTGGACTTCCTAGTGGCAGCCTGCACCTATCTAAACATCCCCCGGCCGCTGCTCTTTGTTCCCGGCCTTGTACAGAGCCTCCCCACCTCCCTCCCTCCCTCCCTCCCTTCTCCTCCTCCTTCTCTTTTCAGCTCTATCCCAATCAACTTTTATCTTGCCACTTTTCCGTTCTTGTCTCTTCCCGTTCCGCCCGTTTTTCATGCGTCCATCTTTTCAAAAGCCAACAGCATGTATTTGGAAAGGGAGACAAAACATATTTCTACATTACTTTCAAGCCGGCCAGTCGGATTTGTTACCGTTTTCTGTTTGCCAACCTGAACTCACGGGTCCAGGTTTTTCAATTGATGACATGCCGTCTTAAGTTTTGTTTTGTTTTTCTTGCTATGTGCAAATCGAGTGCCATCTAGCTCTGTTATAGCGCAGTCCACGCTTAACTGTTTATCAGCAGCCACAGTTTGCAGATCAGATCAACTGACAGATGTTTTTATGTGGTTTGAAACATCTTGGATTGGAGGCTTCTTACTTTTTACAAAACTTAACAGTTGCGCAATCTTTTGGAAATGTTTGGAGGTTGAAACATTTCAGTCAAGCGTGACAAATTGATCATTTAAAGATTACAAAGCAGATTAAATAAATATTGTGTATAAGTATTTGAATCATCAATATGTTTGCATCATCCACACAAAGTGCTGTCAAAATAATAATTGCCATGATGACATAAAGTCTTAGTAGTACTGGTGTTCCTTGAACAGTCAGCAAGAGAGAAGCCAGGGTTGCTGTATGGGAAGTCAGAAGGGTCATTTCTAAAAGTGCATGAGGATCTGACAGGCTGCCGCTTTGGGAGAGTTCAGGCATTTGCTCGGAATTTTGCTGGAATTGGAATTCGTCCTTTTTGGACTGTTTGCTTGCCGACGTTACACCACAGAGTCGATCCCTTTCCAGAGAAAGAGACAAGCGGTGCAACCCCATTTTTTCATTTATTTTTTCATTTTCTTTTTTTCTTTTCTCTTTTTTACAGATTCGCTGCTGTCATAGCTGGTTAGCCGCCCCTCGTTGTTTGCTTATTTGCACGATTATCAGCTCATGCACAAAAGCGCAGCGGCAGGATATCTGGTGTAACACAATAGCAGGATCCGTTCCCCGGGGAGCTCCGGTCTGCTGCGTGCAGTCGGACCTTCAGGAGCGTCCAAGCCGCTCGGCCCCGCCGCTGCTTCTCCCCGTCCTGTGACGAGGGAACCAGGGGTTAGTGTGTGTAGACGACCGCTTTCATTCCCACCGTCTCCGACTCCGGGCGCTGGCGAGCCGCCTCTCTGAGTCACGGCTTCACGCTGTTGAGGAATTATCCCACTCGGGATCGGGGGGATTTGCCGTGGTGGGTGTTGGGGGGGGGTGGTGGTTGCATGTTCGTGAAGAATGTGCTTTCCAAGTTGGGGCGAAGTTTGAGAGTGTGAAGAGGGAAAGGGGGTGTGAGGCGGTGCGACAGTGAGCGGGTGAGGCGGGGTGGGGGTGGGGGTTGCTTCAGCGAAAGCGCGCCCCTGCTGACAGATGAATTGCTCTAATTAGAAACCCATAACATCCTGCCACATGGCTGCCTTATCCCCAGCACACTTCCTGCTCTGGGCCAGGCTGACGACAGCCAGCCTCGCTCTTTCCGTCACTTCGAGCCGGGAGGGTAGGGGAGGGGAGAGGAGGGCTCGGAGGGGGGGCGATCGGCGACTTGACCAACCGAGTGTGGGTGTGTGTGTGTCCCACCCCACACACACACACACACACACACACACACACACACACATCCACCCAACCGACTCCTGCGTATGCCCCAGCCAGTCTTATCTGTCAGTACTGGCTAATCTCGGATCGTGGGTTAACACGCGTCACTGTGTGTGTGTGTGTGTGTGTGCGTGTGTGTGTGTGTGTTTCTATATCTGCGTGTGTCCTCCCAGCCCTTTGTGTCTGGGGGTCCTGCTCAGCTGGCTCGTCCTCTGTCTCTATCACTTCCTCTGTTGTTGCTGCTGCTGCTGCTGCTGCTGCTGCTGTTCAGTTCAGTCCATATGCCCCTCTCCCTCCCCCCACCACTCCTCCCCCCAGGTGTCTGGATAGTTTGGGGCTGGGGGGTTGTCTTGAGGACCGGCGCGAGGCAATTCCAGATGACAAAGAGGGTGCACTCTCCTGAGAGGAAGGATCTCGCCTTGGCTGGGGGTTGCCAGGCTGGTGGAAGCAGGGCACAGCACAGATCTGTGCCACCCATTAAACATTACGCATCGCTTAATAGGCCCCCGATTGTTTCTCCAAAGTGTCTCGCCCTGCGTTTTTTAGACAAACCGACCCCAGGTTGAGAGGCTCAACCTCCACTAATCCTCCTAAGATGGTGTTCATGAGGGCACTCGTGCAAAGGTTAAGCGCTGGCGGAGGTGCAAAATCTGTCCGGGTCGGCGATTTCTGGCAATTTCAATGACGTGGCAAACTGTCCTTGGCTACGTGGCGTCTGGAAGGCTACAAGATCTGTCCAGAGGGTCTGACGACAGCCGATGATCGATCGATCAATCTATCTGTTCGTCCGCGATGTAGTTTGTCCTAATGGAGTTGCCATTAGAGCCCAGACAGATCCCGTTGCCCTGGACAGATTCGGTACCTACACCGGAGTGAATGTCAGGTGTCTCGACGGCCGTGCACGGCCTTCGTTCTCCCGCCATCCACCGAAGCAAAGCAGCACTGGACACGGCAGCTCTGCCAGAAGTCCAGCGCTTTAGCTGCAGACGTCTGTGTTGAAGTCGTTTGTCTGGCCGCTTGTGTCCGTCCGCCCTCCCGTTTGGTTGTGTTTACAAGGGAGGATAGCTTGTTGGAGCAGCAGCGCGGCTCCTTAGCCAACAGAGGGAAAAAGGCAGAATAAGGTTAAGAACCAGAGCGGACGAGGTGTCGTCCAAAAATCTGCTTCCTTCCTTTAACCCTATTAATTAAACTGCCAGACCTGAAATGTATGCGCGAACGTCTCTGGCTCACCACTCGTCGCTCTGCACAATTTGGCGGAGGCCGAAAAAACGGGGTAGCTGCAGACTGCGCCATCCAAGTCTGTCGTTACTTTGAAGATATTTTTACCACGGCAGCTCGCGAGGTTCACACTGTTTCCGGCCTCGTGGCTGTTCAGGGATTTTTTTTTTTTTTTTTTTTTTTGCCCTGAAGGTTCAGACTCCATCATCGCGAAAAATTCTCCAAAGGATGGAAGTAATCAGTGAGAATGGCATCGCACGGCGCACGATAGTGTGTACCGCGCCAACAAAGGCCAAAGGCCGAAACAAGAGGAGGAAAATTTACAACAAATTCAGTTTGACCTGTAATGGCTGAGACTAATAGCAACCAGATTCAAGGGTCCAGCATTCTAACCTTTTTAGATCTGGATTCCAGCGGAGCGTCGTCTCATATTTACATAATAATAGCAATAATAGCAATAATGATAGTAGCACCCACCACAAGAGAGCATATTTAGCCCTGTGTTCACAGCCTCCTGCAATAATGTTCAGTTTAAGCCCCCTGCTGAAACCGTTTTGGATGTTTCTCCTCACCTGGGAGCTGCATCGCTGTGATACCGGTGCCCCTTTGTGACATCACAAAGGCCCAAACTCCAGAACCGTGCGCTTTAACGCACACTTTCACAAAAGTGTTGCAAGCAAAAAGGAGTAAAAGATCCAACTTTCTCACTTCTGCTGGGTTCATCGACAGGTTAGAGACACGGCGCAGTGTCAAGCAACGTTGGGAAAAGTGAGTTTTTCGGAATTTGGGAGTTTTTGAAACGTCATGACACTTCAGGCATCCCTGAATTTTCTGTTTGAAATTTGAAGACATACGCAAACACACAAGCGCTTGTTAAAGTACAGCAGCAAGACGCCACACACACACACACACACACGTACACATATATCTGCTTTGATGAACTTCTGGCTTGATGAACTTCTGGAGAGAGAGAAACTATGCAGTCTCTCACTCTCTCTCTTTCTTTCTCTCTCTCTCTCGTTTTTTAATAACGTGTGTGTCTGTCAGGCGACGGCAAAAAAAGGGGGGTGGTGAAGGAGAAAAAAAAAAAGTGGGACAAGGGAGATGCGGAGCGCCGAGGAGGGGAGAGGAGTTGAGCCGCAGAGCAACGCCGCTGCGAGCAGCTGTGGCACTCCCAGATTTCCCCCTGATTGCTTTCAGCTGGTACTTGAACCCTGGGCCTTTTGGGTTTTGGAGGCCGGCCCAGACCCCACAATCCCCCCAGCGCCCCATCCAGCTGCCTGACCCCTCCCTGACCCCGTAGTGAGGATAGGAAAATACGAGCAGTGCCAAGCCAGAGAGACTCTTTTATTTTGCCTGCTGGCATGCTGCCGGTGACCAGGGCTTACATAATGGGAAACATAGCAGGACCCGGGAGAAAACAGCCCCTGCCTCCCTCTCTCTCCCTCTCTCCTCTTTTTCCCTCCTTTTCCTCACCAATCGATCCTCCTCTTCCTCCTTCTCTTCTTCTTCCCCATCTCCTTTCTCCTCTTCTCCTCATTCCTTTTTTCCCCCGCTGCCGCTCCCCTCTCTCTCTTGCTCCATCCTCCTCCCCACCCCCCGCTCCACCCCCGTGCACTCTGCCTCCCCTCCTGTTTGTGATATATCTCTTTGGGCCCACTCGCCCGGGCACATTTATTACGGGGCGGCTTCGACACAATCCTGAAACAGAGCCACCAGCAACACAGCGGCACACACACACACACACACGGGCGCGCAGATGTGCGCAAGCGTTTTTTTTTGTCGTTTTTTTCGGGGGGGGGGTTTCTGCGATAGCGCCGCCCTTGCCGAGCGTCCCCGTGCGGAGGGACCCGGTCAGGCCGACAACGTGAACGACGGGACGCCTCCCCGTCCGGACAGACGACAGCAAATGTGGCGTTGCCTGACCCTCGGGAATGTGAAGCATGTTGTATCGACACTGGAAGCTCGTCCTGACAATTCCACCCATCTTTTCTTCCACTATTTCCACATTTTCGGAGGAATTCTTTCCTCGCGTGTCAGCCATTTGTGCCGTCAGCGACTTACCTTGATTTTCTGTCCACTTTTTCCACCGTAAATACATCACAAGCATCGTCAGGATACAGTTGGGTGGCACTGTACTGAGGTGGGGCTGCAGGTTGTGGGTTTGAATCCCACCCATGGCCTCCCTATGTGGAGTTGCATTGTTCTCCCTGAATATGTATGGGTTGTTTCAAGACATGTACATTATCAGCAATGCTAAATTGTCTTTTGGTGTTAATGCAGATGGTTGTTTGCCTCTATGTGACCCTGCACTAGACTGGGTGTTACCCCACCTCCACAGGGACTTCCCCCAGCACCCATGCCTGTGTCACCCTCAGTGCAGGGTAAATGGTGTTACCAAATGGATGAACTGATATAAAGTTTAAGACATTATGCAATAACCATATGCTGACTTTTCCAATCTTGATATATTCCAACTGGAGTTTTTGTGGCCTTTATTTTGTCCTAGATTTGCTGCAGTTTGTGGCTCCGGTTTCCAGATGTTGTTCTTATGTGTTGTTCTTATGTGTGCCCAGCATCATGCCTCTACCTGCCACTTTTTTCCTTTCTTATCTTCCGTTATTAGTGAAGGAGATCAGATCGTGATCTGGACGAACCAAAAAAGCAAAACAACAAAACGGCACAAAAATGAATGAAAGGCTGCTGACTCCTTTGATTGAACTGGAGTGTTTGCTTTAAAACAAAAAACAATATGGCTGGTAATTTGTACAGTGGTGGAAAGAAAAAGGTTTTCACACGCCCTCAAAAACCGTTTTGACTAAAGTATTTTGCAAGGTGCTGCCTGTCATGGGTTCACGACCTTTAGCGGGAGGATGCAATGCTTTTACAGTAAAGGTGGAAGTGGTTGCTGGGCAACACAGTGAATGAATTCGCTCACTGGAGCGTTAAACTGTGAAGTCTGTGCACTTCAAAGTCTTGAATGAGCTTCTGCTTCAACTTTCATCCTCTGCACTTTCCCAGTCTCCCTGCGCCTACACAACCAGTTGATTTAGCCAGTCTATCCCATTGTAACCAGTGTATTGAGCCTCTCAGTCCCACTTCAACCGGCCTGCAAAGCTTCTTTCCTTCACTCACGCGAGCACATTTACCTTCTTCCCCACAGTGTCCTGTTAAATCTCCCCCAGTCTCGGCATTATAGTCAAAGTGAAAGCTCTCTTAGTGTAATTGTGTGCTGTCCGCTGGCCCGCCCGCCCACTTGTCTCCTGGCCCCTCCCCCTGCACTCTGCTGCTTCCAGCGCCGTGCACACCTGCTGCGCCTCCGCAATCAAGCGCACCTGGTTATCGTCAGCTCATCAACACACAGCGCAGCAGCTGCCCTCTGATCTTCGCTCCCCGCTGAATCGTCGCACTGTTGTTCCAGAAGAAGCCTTTTGACGTTCCTCTCCGTCAGGCACACACGCCTGTTTTTGTTTGCACAGTTTGACCACCAGCCTACCAGCCATTTTTTTCCCTTTTTTAACGCAATCCTGCCTGTAATTCACTCCACACTCCACTGAATCATTCACCGTCTTCTCCCTGAACTCCTTCCAACCTCACAGTGTCGACCCTTGTTTTCAATATACCATAATTTTCCTGTTAAAGCCCAGAATTCCTCAGCAAAATCTGACAGTTACCTAGTTTATTTAGCCTTAAACCCACTTGGTCTGTTTAGTCTCCCTGTGCCACTGTGCTCCCCAAAACACTTTAAGCATCTGAATCCAAAAGTCCATCTGCTAAAATCAGTGTTAGAACAGAGAGGAACGTCAGTTAATTCATATTTACGGTACATTCATACATTTCCTTGCCTTTACTTGACTTTTTTTACCTGAGAGAAAAAGTTTAATCTTTGTTGCAGTTGAGCGCCGATGCTCCTCATGTAGCGAAGACGGAGAGGCTGCACGTCCCGGACCTTCTCACAGCTTCTCGCTGTGACTTCAGCCTGTGAATTTTTCCTGCATGCATTGTGTTTTCTCATTTAACAGATTCCAAATGTGCTTGAATACATGTAAAATGACAGCTCAAAACGCAAAAAACTTAATTACAGCCTACTATATTTATTTTATGTCCTCGGCCATTGTGGTTCTTTGATGCCCTGGGGTTTTTGTTTGGTTTTATTTTGGTTTTGCTAGAGCAAATACCGGGTAAACCACACACAAAAAAAGACCAAGGGGTCTTGAACCGTGAATGAGTCTCTTCTTTAGCAGCGCAAACCCCGTGGCCGACAGAAGGTGTTTGACGTGGATGTTTCACCGCCCTCTTAATTGTTCAACTTAAAGTTCATTGTTTTTAGCTGGCCTAATGACTCTTGTTTGCATTAAGCATGTGAGCATTTTGCCTAAATTTCTTACTGGGTTGCATTCCATTTGCATTATTTATTGTGGCCAATTTATGACCCTTCACATCAGAATATGATTACGAAATAATAACAATAAATACCAACTGAACTAGAAATGAGAGAACAGGGCTGTTTGGCAGCCGTTCCGCTCACGATGGCCTCCAGAGTCTATTCTGGGAGCCAATTTAGAGCCGATGGTGAAACAATTTGCATTTCAGACTAACATCATTGGATCACAGTGATCCAGTTAACTGAGGTCTCAGCTGCTCACCACAATTTAAGCGGACACAAATGTAGGTGACTAAAACCGAAAGGCGGCTTCACAGGGCAATATCTCAGCTCAACCTCCGTCGGAGGAAATTGATTCATCAAAATTCGAGTCTAATTTATTGACCGGGTTCTAAATAGTTGTTCTGTTTTTGTTCTGCTCCTATTAGCAGTGATTGTCTAAGGTCATTACAGCATAATTAGAGAGATCTGGAACCAAATAGTTAAATCATCCCACGGGTCAAGCCAATGAGTTGTTTCAGCATGAAACAATTGAAAAGTTTCCGAAGATTTTTTTCCCCCTTAATCTCCGTAATGTCCGTACACAACTTATAACAATGTCTACATGCCATATATCCTGGTTTTATGCGTCAGCCTCTGTTTCATGAATGAACTCTGGCTGGTCTTTAAAATCAGACCAATTATGAACCTCAGACTTTGTTTGACGCAATGCACTTGCATAAAAACACGTCAGTGTGCACCTTTGCATGGAAGGAAACTTCTTTTTTTTTCTAAATCTGAAAGCTACTCATGAGCTACGATCCGATCTCACGGAACACACGCCAAACCTGTGACCGCTTTAAGAAAAAGAAAAAGAAAAAAAATGACACTATATATCTGCAAAGCGTCAGTTTTTTTTACGGCCTCAGTCGGAAGGAATTGTTCCCGTGGCTGAGCGCCGCAGTCCAGCTGGGGGGGGTCACGACACGCCGGGAGACGCTGCTGATTTAGGGCATTTTCTTTGAGGTCGTTGACGCTAATGGAAAAAAAACAAAAAAAAAACAAAGGGTATTGCCAGCCTCATCTTCCCAGCAAAAATTAGGAATGATGATGAAAACTGCCGAGAGGAATGCTTTACCGTCGTTGGCGTTGGAAAACCTCCAACAGGCTCCTCGTAAAATATGGCACCCGTCTCTTTTTTGCTCTCTCCTCGTCCCGCTCACCTCCCCGACGCTGCCACTCTCCATCTTCCTCCTTCTCTCGCGAACAGATCCTCATTCCTGGGAAGGTCTCGGCAGAGCCGAAGCCGAGCGAGATTAAGTCATGGATGGCTGTTGAGGGAAAACGCTGACCCCTTCTCCTCCCTTTTGCTCCATCCTTCATTTCTCAGTCTCTCTTTCTTGGCTCTTTTCTCCCCTCGGCGCTCCTTTATTCTCACTCTGCCGTGCAGCCCCCGGCCGTCCAGATTGTAATAATAGTAATAATGATAATAACGGTGATGGGCCCGGTGACGGTGATGTAAAGAAACATAATATTGAAATAACAAACACACTCTTCCAACCAGTGGCCATCGTTTGACCTCTGTGGATGTGAGTGTGTACGTTTTGGAGGGGGTGTGCGCGTGCGTGTGTACGTGTGCGCTTTTTCATGTCGAGCTCCTGAAAGTGTGTCTGTGTGTGTGTGTGTGAGCTGAGAAGAAGAAAAAAAAAAAGGACGAGCCAGAGAGAGACAGCGAGGCAGAGGGAGTTTGCTGGCATGCTGTATATACGGTCACTTCCTCTCCAGTTTAAACAGAGCAGGCTGTGCTGGCAACCTCGGCTCCCTCCTCCAAATGGTTTGCATCATGTTTAAACCCCCCTGCCACCACCCTTCCCTCTCCCTCTCTC
This sequence comes from Thamnaconus septentrionalis, assembly GCA_009823395.1. Classification (NCBI taxonomy): domain Eukaryota; kingdom Metazoa; phylum Chordata; class Actinopteri; order Tetraodontiformes; family Monacanthidae; genus Thamnaconus; species Thamnaconus septentrionalis. The sequence goes on along the minus strand of CM020510.1, from coordinate 14,813,409 downwards.
CCTCTCCCTCTCTTCCTTTCCCAATAAATCATCAAAATCTCAAACTTTATGTGTTCGAGGAGGGCGGAGGGGGGGAGAAAAGGGAAAAGAAGCAAGAGGAGGACATAAGAAAAGGCCGTAAACTGCTTCTAGGATCTCTTTACACTTTCAAGCAGGCCACTGCCCTCATCCCCCCCCCGACTCCCCCAGCTGTCCCTCAGCTGGCCTTCCCTCACCTCTGTGTCCTGGTCACAGCGCTCTCATAAGTGGCCGCGTCGACTTCCCCTCCTCAAGAATCCAGCATGTAAAACACCTCATAAGCGGAGCCGGTGGCCTCGCAGGGGCTTTTTTTTTTCCCTTCTTCCTTCCAGAGTAAAACCCCTGAATCATGCTAATCTCCATCGGTAACAACCCAAACACATGTGGCACACAAATGGCCCAATTTCGAGCACTGATGAGTCCCACTGATAATAACAGGAAAACAAAACAAAACAAAAGAAGAAATGAACAGGTCATCCCCCAGAGCGACGTGGGCTGAAATCACAAGGCTGCGTTGTTCGCAATCTGTGTCTTATTTCTGTCGGGGCCGAAGATTAAAATCAAGAGCCGACAAAGGCACGATCACAGTCAATCAAAGCATTGGGAAAACATCTGATTCGGTCTTGTGGAGCCAGATTGGTAAAGTTCATCGGATGCAAAGTGCACCTGCCCACTCCTTCTGCTTTTGCTGCCCACTCATTTTGCATCCAGATTATTCACTGCCATGCCTCATTTGATCTTATGTCAGTCTTTCCCTATGCATGGTTCTATGTTGTCACTATGCAGTAGTCCAATAAGTCCTCGTAATAAGTCCCTCCTTCGCTTTTGCTGCCCCCGCTAGTGAGAGCCAAAACATTCTGAAAACCAGCCCACACTTTTCCGTGCATCATTAAACTTATGCCGAGCACTAATGTGGGTGATTTTCACTTTTGCTAAGATGTTTCCTGGATGCCCCCCTTTTTTTTATGTCGAGCCCTGCCGACCTGCATGACGGGGATGAGAGCGTTTCACCTGGTGAGGACGCTGGAGAATCCTCACCGCACACTGAACCGAAAAGATGCGTCTCCCCGAATTAGGTTGGACCTTTCCAGACCGTGTTTAATTTCACAATATTAGTCAGTGTTCACACATGGACACACAGAAGTTTACATGCTTGCAGCGACCATGCGTGACAAATGTCTGCTGCTCATCTCGCAGAATTGACTGTTTACACAAGCGCCGTCTTTTTTGGAGCTTTTTGGAGCTTTTTGGAGCTTGCACCTCGCTGATTGTGCTCTAAACTCAAATTAAACAAAGTTTTTCGCATTACCGCCGTCGAGGCAGCCAGAGTTCGGGGTTGATTGCATGTGGTTTTTGAGCACCAGAGGGATAAAATCATAAAATCATCCTCAATGAGTCCACCTATCTTTCAGTTGACGGGTTGCCTTCCTTTGATTTTTCTCCTCATAGATTTACATCAAGCCGAATAGACGTGACTGATCTTTTACGGCTGTGTGTGTGTGTGTGTGTGTGTGTGTGTGTGTGTGTGTGTGTGTGTGTGTGTGTGTGTGTGTGTCTCTGAGTTGGCACTGACTTTTACTCATTAAGCTTGGCTGTCCCTCCACAGACCCTTAGCTGTCTTCAGTCATAAACGGGTTCTCTCCGAAGCCTCAGGCAAACTCCATAAATCAGCCCGAGATATTCTGAGCGTCGTCTTGGCCTGCCGACTGGCACGTGCGCGCACGCACCCCAGTCGCACACACAAAGGCATGCTCGGAGAGTTTATGCGCTGGCAAGGCAACACACGGCCGGCTAACCAACTACATGGGTGGGCACACATTAGCGTCAGCCCCAGAGATGAATCTGATAAAAGCAGCCCCTCAGCGCTGCAGATGGCTCGCAGGAGAGGCAAAAGCTGGGGCAAACGTCTTCAAACTACAAGGCTCGCACGTGCGAAAAGCGCACGCACGAGCACTCACCCACCCACCCACACACACACACACACACACACACTCACAATCACACCCTTTGACCCAGATCATGTTTCGACACCTCACTTCCAGATAAAGATGTTTATCAGAAGCTCTAAGTGCTTCTGCAGACCGCAGGTTTATCCTCTAAACAGTGTCCGCAACTCCCCAAAAGTCCCTGTGAAAACAAAAATAAATCTCCTTCGCCTCAAATTGGTTCTCGCGTTATATATCAAAAGGGGAAATTACCATTATAAGTCACATCGCTGGGAGAGGAGTAGGCATCGCTCATTACCATTTCAAACAGGCAGAAGTGCCCTTTGACTGTCCCGACGCTGACTGAACTTGTTCCACATTAAGTAACCTGGACCTCGATCAAACAAGCCGGGTGATTAACGCCACCCAGCAAAACTCCAGATGCTCACATGGCCAATTGAAATCAGAGGCTGTTGAGTTTTTCGGCGGGCCCAGGTGTGCGAAGGGAAAGGTGAGGAGTGTGAGCACGGTGCAGGTGCTACAGTCATGCGAAGGAGGAGCACAGAAAAAAAGGGAAAAAGGGAAAAGTTTCAGCGACTTCTCAAATACACGCCAGTGACTTCTTATCTTCGCTGAGCAGGTTTCTCATGAACGAGAGCCCAGATTTTGTGACCCACATCCACTCTCGGTCTCAAATATCTCGATTCGTAACACAGGAAATAGTTAACCTTTTTACATTTTTGCACTTTTACCCAAATCTGTCACATCAACCCCCTCCTCCCACCCCACAAACATTACTTCTGAAAAGGCTAGCTAGCTACAGCATGTTATAATCACTTAATTACCTCTCCATATAGGAACATGTTGAAACACTCATGCGCATACATTCTCCCAGCACAGACACTCGCACATCTGTACATTATGTATAAAAGGCATTTGTGGCTTCATCTTGTCCGGCGTTCAAAAAAACAGGGGAAAAAAAATGCAGCTCTCCCATCCAATTTATTTTGCTTACACGCGCCGTCAGCCACGTTTCCACTCATCCTTGACGACATTTGCGGCTAACAGGCTGGCGGAGCCCATATTTAGACGAGAAACCCGTAAAACCGCACGCTGGAGTGAAGATGCGCACATCTCCGTCCGTACTTTGCGGCAGCGTCCCTCCTGCCGCTGCGTTGGTGTCTGTTTTTGCACAAATGTGGTGGCAGGCGTCTTGTGGCAACTGCACCCTTGCGGCGCTCCAGTCAATTGGCACTTGTGCTCTAATTAGCCGGATTAAATGGGAGCTTGCGCACACTTTCCTCGAAACCCTTGGCTGATAATTAAAGGCGAAGCATCCAAAAACCGCGTTCGTAAGCCTGCAGTGTGGTTGGCTAAAAATAATAGCGGCGTGCACCGTTATTTTACAGTTGGAGATCCGTGACATTTTCTCTGCAGACGGCACCGCAGACTGGTCCAAAAGCTTCTCTCAAGCGTGCAGACACTCTAAACTTCCTGTTGGGGTGGGGGAGGAATCCTGCGTTGAGTGACTAAGAGTGAGAATCAATAAAAAAAGATAAAAAAAAAGGTCACCAGCAGCAGCGGAGTTACCGTCCAAATTTGGCCACGGAGCCGAGGTTCGAAGACTCTCTGCCAACATGAGGTCAAACCCCTGCAGTAATGGAAAGCAGCTGACCTTAAGAACCTGAGAGAGCTGCAGGTTACAACCCACCGCACTGACCTCTTGTTTTCATAGTGAGCTGCACACCGGGGTGTTGCATGTGGCCTTAATAGAACACACAGGCTCAGATGGGAGATACCCAGCAGCGACCGCTTTAAACTTTGTCGCGTGCGTGGCACCGAATACACATCTTGTCTTTTTCCCCTAATGGGCAACTACTAATGTTAAGGTTTTTTTCTATTCTCAAATGAAGGCACCCGTTATCGGTCAAGTTGATCATTGCTGCCTTTTAATTCCTGACAGACGTGCCAGAGTGCTATAAGCCAAAGAATCCACATAGATATAGCAGCTTTGTGTGGACGAGCACAAACTGTTGAAGCGGGAACAAAAACAAAGTCAGCTTAACGACATTAGCAACTACTGAACTGAGCTTTATTTTACTTGTGTGGACAGGTTTTATGGACTTTACTAGTCAATTATAAAGCTATTTTGTTGAAATTGGCAGTTGTTGTTTTTTTTCATTTTAGTGTATACTTGCGTCTAAGTTTTGACAGTGTTACCTTTAATTGACCTTCTCATGAATAAGTCTTGTATGGTTTTCATCTCAAATTGGGGGTGGAGGAGAATGTGCAAAAAAGCCCAAATATCTCACACACTTGCTAAACGATGTTAATTTTACAAGCTCCGAGTTAGCGGTGAACCTGCTCGCATTGCCGGGGCTGAAATTTGGGGTTGCAGAGGGGAAGAAAGAAAGAAAGAAAGAAAGACAGAAAAAAAAAAAACCTATAGCGGCTCTGGTCTGGTTTCTGTGTGGCTACAGGTGCTTCACATTAAGGCTCATAAAACTCAGTCAGAGGGGAAAATTACTGCCACAATTTGTTATAGACGGGGTCGAGGAGCACGGGGAGCATGGAGGACACCGGAGTGGCGGCGCTCGCGCAGGAAAAAAAAAAAAGCACGACGGCGCTGCGCGAGGAGTCGAGCGAGTGTGCGACTGCGACTGCGCCGAGGCCAGGAAGAGACGTATTGTTTCGGAATTGAATGTCGTTTTCTGTGGGAATGATTTTGTCCTATTTCTTCACGATTGTGTCGCGCGCCAGCTGGCACGCTCCTCGCCCGCTCATGTGTCGTGTGTGCCACGCGGGGTGAGGGAGGTTGGTGGGTCGCAGGGCCCGGCGGGGTCGCCCAGAGTGCAGCACGGCGAGAGGAAACAGGCCCTAATCTCAGGGAGGCTGGCAGCTTCCTGTTCTGCGGGGAGGGTATACAGAGGACAACTGTCTTCGCGCTGGATACCCACTTAGTGAGTTTACTCAGTAATTCAATCAGGATTAGTCCACTCACCCGTGCCCTCGAATATAAAGCGGGGGGGTGGAGGGCGGGGTCACACGACACGCAGCTGTAAATCAGAAACTCCTCGAGCTGATTCCAAAGCCAGACAGGCTTCTTTTTTTAGCGTCGCAGCGTGTCTTTTTTTTTACCCCTGTGGTTACTGAGAGCATTTCTGAATTTTCAAGACCTCAAAATTCTTTAATTTCATTTTGAAATGAAGTGAATTTTGCGCCCGGTGCTCTGGAAAATACTGACCTTTTAGAACAACTGACAAATTTTCAGCACATTTCAAGGAAACCTGGAGGGGACACAAAGTCTCTTATACAGACTCAAAAGAAATAATAATCTCATTTTCACCCATTTTAACCAGCCTGTGTTTAAAAGCTTTCATTACATCTTGACTCAATGTCAAGATTAGTGACATTCATCATTAAGGAAGTTGATTCTGATTAAAGGCTCACAACTCTTCCAGATTTTTACATTTTGGCCCCTCCAATATTTCCACGCAGCACCAAACTCAATGACATTGCAGTAAAGAAGACGGTCTAATTTGTGTTGTTCTCATCCAACACTTCATGCACTTTTTTTCTGCAGTTTCACTGTCTGTGTGTCAACATTTAGACTACATTGTGAGTTCAAAATATCTTAAAACCTCCTTTCTAAAGAGGAGGACGATCATTGGACGCCTCCCACAGCAGCAAACAGCCAAACTGTCAGTAGCCATGGAGGAGTCCTCTTGGTTCACTTCAACCTTAACTCTAACTAAAAAAAAAAAAACAAAAAACGATTTCTGGAAACCACCTGGAGAACAAATATGGAGGATTAGCGTCTGTGGAAATGGGACCATATTTCTGTGGAATGCTCCTTTAACGGTCAACATTTCCCCGTAAATCAAAACGTGTGTGAGAGACAGGTCTTCAAGTCTCTTGTACACTAGTCTCAAGTCATAGTTCTCTCTTTCTGTCATTTAAATCATCAGTCATCAATCATTGAAGTCCTCCCATCCAGTCAAGTGAGCATTTCAACACTGTTGCTTCATCGCTGCAGGATTATTTTCTGATCATTTGTTGCTCATGTCTGCATGAATCGCACTGCACGGAATCTGAATCAGAGCTCGGTTCCAGAGAAAGAGATGCTGAAATGGCAGAGGCTGGGGGAGTAAGACAAACAAAATGTGCACAGATGGAAAGAGAGACAAACTGATTGTTTTGCTGGAAAGAGAGCGGTAGGGTCAGGTCTCGAACCACAGCCAGAGGGGTACACGTGTGTGTGTGTGTGTGTGTGGGGAGGGTGTGGGGGGGTATCCTCGCTCGGCCCGTGTGTTAAAGTCAGCTGAGGGGTTCAGCGGAGGGTTAGGCGGGACGAGATGGGCTGCTGCTACTTTGGAGAAGTGTTAAAGAGGAAACCTGAATCTAGACTAAACATGGTGTCATGCGGGACAGTCCTGCAGAACCTGGATTATGTTCAGGATGACATTTAAATTGGTTATTGCCCGTCCTTTTTTTTTTTTTAATTGAATGTTGCAACAGCCATGTAAGGCGACTGTAGTAAGAGACCCGGGTAAAGCCTTTGCGAGACACACCGTCATGTCTTGTCACCTTGCAAGAGGAGGAATCGTCTGTTTTCATGAGTTGGAATCTTCGCCTTCGGCTGAAATGTTAAGACGTTACAGCGAAAAACAGAGTCCAAACGCTGAATGGTCAGTGGTGAACCCGCCTACGTCACCTTTGAAGCAGCAATTATCTGAGAGGACGTGACTCACCCTGCACAGAGGTTGCATCTCTTTCATTTGCTGTATCTCAGGGTTTCATCTGCGTACGTGTGTCATGTGATCCGTGGCATCCTCTGTGCCTTGATAGCATTTTTATCAAACCTCGGAGTCGTCACCTCGACGTGACCCTTCGATTCCTATTGAGTTTCCATTCGCTGTCAGTTGTGGAAACAGTCAAACAGAGCTCGGGGGTGACTTGTAATTTCAACTCAGGGATTTTGAGATTTCACCTCACCGCCGCGAACGTGTCCAAGCTCCGAGGCGAAATGGCAAAGGATGCACTGCAAAGACACCCCGACGTCCAACATCAGCCTCCCGCTTGTCTTTTCATTGGCCCGCGCAGCTGGCTGTGACCGCGAGTGCTATAGTATCCATTAGGAAGTTGCCTGCATGTGATTTTTTGGCCTGTCTCAAACGATTTCCTCATTCAGCAGGTTCCGCCGTCAGAATGATGTGATGTGGGTGGATTGCCCTCCGCACTTGAGTCACACGGAACAGAGCTAATCTGACGTGAGGGCCTCGCCATGATTGTTTTGGTTCAGCTGCGTGCAAACTGTGCGCTCGACAGTGACAGAACGGCTCGGCCCCAGGAAGAGGAAAAAGCGAGGAGCTTGGAAAGCATGAAGGAAAAAAAAAAAAAAGCCCAGTGGCAAAACACTCGAGGCGCAAGGCGACAATTATCTCTCACAAGCTGCTTACAACTTTGAAAGACCGCTTAATGTGCGAGCGCTGTCACCCGTGGTAATAGACGTAGCAGGTTCGGTGCCACCGGGTCACATAATGACACTTTTACCACATGATGGAAGTCGCTTGGACGAATCGCATGGGCCAGCTGGCTCCAAGTTTCAAGGTAGAACCAACAGGTGCGCAGGCAAAGTGCAAGTTAGAATTCAGTGTTTTCCAGCACCTGAATATATTCTGTACTGTCTTCTGCTTTTTTCACCCTCAGTTTTTCTATTAATATTGTCATTTTCGTTGGGTTTCTTGTGTTTGATGTTCAGAGGTTGCCGTGGCATTTTAATTTCCTGCCATTGAAAGCATCCGTTCTGTTCTTTTCTATTCGTATTTCATGTATTTGTTTCCAATGCATTAATTCATTTTAATTTATCCCGTCTCTTCCATCCCTCTACTAGAGGAAGAAGAAGGCTTGGTGGGCAGCATTAGGCCCTAAGTGTTTCCTGTCGGGCCTGTGGACAGGAGCGGCGGCTGCTGGCCCTCGGCCTTCAGGGGTGGAAAGTATGTGTTGGAGGCTGCGCTCCCACCTCCCTCCTCCTGGCCTGGGAACGGAAGCGGGGAGCCGCCAGGGAAAACAAGCAGACAATCAGGTAGGGCCCGAGCCTGGAGAGAGAGAGAGACGGAGGAGGACAGGAGGGGGAGGCGGGTCTGCCAGATCTACGTCAGGTCCTGAAAGACTCGAGGAAAAAAAATAGCCCCGGCGAGAGGCTGTGTTTGTGTGTTTGTGCGAGCATTTCCTCATCCATCAAAGAAAGTGAAAGGATGCGTGTGTTTGCAGAAGGATCAGTGCACAGTGTGTGTGTGTGTGTGTATGTGCGGGCGCATGCGTGCGCGCCTCTGGGTCGCTGCGAAACACGATCCGAAATTGCAGTTCTGTGTGTGTGGGTGTGTGTGTGTGTGTGTTGAGGACAGTGGCCAGCAGGGGACAGGGTGGGTTCAGGGCAGGGGGAGAGGGAAGAGGGGACGCCTGAAGGGAGGAAGACGGTGGTGTTCAGTTTTCACAGGAGGGAGGGGGGGGGCGGTTGACTGTCGGCCGGCACGTAATACAGAGTGTGAAGGTGGGGGCGGGGGGTGGGAGGGGTTTTGACGCCCCCCCACACACACACACACACACACACACACACACCCTCCCTCTTTGATCACTGAATTAAATGATTTTTTTTTTCTCTCTAAAGATATTCCTGAGTAGCTTTTGAAGTTAACAAGACTCAGGAATGTTTCAGCCCTAAATTCCTCTATTACATTGTTGTTTTTTTTGCTTTGAAATGCTAATGGTAAAAATTCCCCATCAGTTACTGAAGGCATATTCAAAATGCCAAGTGTAATTATGCTTCAAACGAATCCAATCAGGTCTCTTACGCATAGCAGATTTTTTTTCTCCCCCGCTGGCCACATTTTTTAAAGCGTTCCTCATAACAACAGTTCCAGATCATCGAAGAAAAAAAAAAAATATGTCCGCGAGCAAACCATTACACTAACTTTACACACTCTAGCTGCATTCACTCCAAGTCTGCTGGCATGTTAAAACATTTAAATATTCAAAGTCAATTTTCAGTTCGATGCCCTGCAATACAGCAGAAACCTTTTGGCCAGTGGTGTGTGTCACACTGCAAACAGACAACTAAACTCTCATGCAACATTGTGTACCATACCACTGGACCCTAACCCTAGTCCTTGTCCAAGTCCTAACCCTAACCTTAGTCCTCGCCTTAACCCTAGTTCTATTCCTAAACCTAAACTGAGTCCCAACCCTAGTCCTAGCGCTAAACCTAAACCGAGTCCTAACCCAAATTCTTGTCCTAACCCTAACCTTAGTCCTAGCCCTAACCCTAGTCCTCACTCTTGTTTCAACCTAACCCAACAGGCAAACGCCACAGCATTCCAGATTTCAATGCAGCGCCTGATTTGGTGATCACTTATGACGTCTCTTCTATAATTATATCCAGTAAACTGAAATTTTCTTTAATCGTATTGTAATTAGCAATCAAAATTATCTTCTTTTTTTTTTCCTACCATAGCAATCTAGTTTGGAACTTGAAAAGCAGTCTCCCCGAAGGCTCTGATGTTCTTGACCATATCTTGCCAGTTCACGCTGCTGAAATGTTATCACTTAGTGACTTCTAAAGCGTAATAAGAATGAATCACAACTTCATAACAGAATCTGATGTGTGTAATTTTCTCGACGGGACCGGCCACGTTCGTCTTCAGAGGCTGCATTGGCCAATTGCCAAAGTGATTTTCTGAGGAACTTTTGCGATTGCTGGGAAAATATTCTAAGAGATTTCTCCATGTGGGTGTCGCTATGACGTCTGGAAACCACCTCATGGAATGAACCTTCGCACTAATGATCTTGAAAACTCTGTCAGGTTGAGAGGTACCGCTACTCAGATAACTCTGCAGGCTCACCAGAGACCCTGGGTAGAGCATAAACCGGCAATAAAACATATATTCAGTATCTGGTTGAAACGGGGACCAGACCTGTGTCGAATTGAAGAAGTACTCTGTTCTTTTGGCTTTTGCACAGGAAGTTGAACTTGCTCCAATTTCATTAGCTGAGGTGGCCAAAAGAGGTTGAGCATGCCTGAGGGCTCTTTATGGTTTATTTGGCCATAAATCTGTCACTTTCTTCCTCCCAGTAGTGATGCTGGTTTTCAAGACGGCACTGAATGATGTCCGTAAGCTGTCACTTTCCGGACAGAAATTTGAGTTTTTAACAAAATGCTTGCACATAAATCAGCAGCATATGAGCCAAAATGGAGTGATAACTGATGATACTTGATAGGAAAAGACAAAGCTCAATGTTTCCCACCTTGGTCCTATTACTTGAGACCTGTTTCCACCAGTGAGCATAATCAAATAATCATAAAGGAACAACTGCTGTATCTTCTTTTTTCCAATTTCAAGTTTGTTTGAATGCGAGGCCTTGAGTTGCGCTACAGCTTTGTGAGCTGCTCCCCTTCAGCTTTTTTTTTTTCATTTATTTCTCAAGGGGCTATTAAATTGCATAAGACAATACACCATATTTACCCTGTTTGGGTTACACAATTATTTATGTTTTTGTGTACATTCCAGTTTTCGTGGACGCGCTCAGCCTGGATTACATGCTTTCTGTGATTTGTGTTTACAAGACGCGCCGGGTTGTCTTTCCATTAGCGTTGGTACGTGCCGCATCGACGGTCCCGGGTCACAGTGGGACGCCAGCGATTGAAGCCGACTTGAGAGAGGGGGAGCCAGGGGACGCGGAGAAGAGGACGGGGAGGAGGGGAAGGCGGGTGTGGACGTGACATCCCCAGCTGGCCCGTGACATCACTCCGGCAGGGACAGGAAGTCGGGGAATAGGGAGGGTACGGTGGGCGACTCCGTCTGGACCCACTGGTTCCTCAGCTGGGTAAACCAGACACAGAGACCCCTCCGACTCCGACCAGCCACCCCCTCCTCGGTCTATGACCCCTTTATGTGCAAAGACGCTACCTGCGCTCACTTATTATAATGCCATGTGTTTCCTCAAGCATTCTCCCCCTTTATGCAACTCCCTTTTGTGCGTCTGTGTGTGTGTGTGTGTGTGTTTATGTTTGTGCGTGTGTGTGTCTGGCCCTCATCCGCCCACTCTGAGCTCATACCTACACTGAATGTGATCAAACAGACCCCCCTGTTGGGGCACATGCATGTAGACTTGTATGCGTACAGGACATGTGCATACACATTGTGTAGTTTGAAATAATAGAATGAGATGGTGGCTGCTGCCTTACAAGAAGCCTGTGTTGTTAAGAAAGCACAGTCGTTATTGTCTTTGCACTGTCTGTCGACGCAGCATGTACTGAATTTGAGCACTTCCCACCCTCTAAGAATTGGAAGAATAAGAATCAGTGATAGTGTTGTACATTTTGTGCATTTACTATGTTGCATATCGTTAGCCTAATAGCGTAATTGCCTAAGTCATTTTTGGCCAAATTGTGATATCTAAAAAAAAAATACAAATGCGCTTCTTAAAAAGAAAGGGTTTTTTCTTGTTTTCCGTTCAAATACGACTTAGGCAACTATGCTATTAGGCTATTAGGCCAACGATATGAAACATGATTTGAAATTTGTCAACTAAAAAAAAATGGTTTATGTACTTAAGGTTGTAAGTTGGTGTGTGAATGTGTGTGCATGGGTGAATGATAGACCTTTGTAAAGCGCTTTGGGGTACCGGAAGGTGCCGGAAAAGCGCTATATAAGTGCAGTCCATTTACCATAAGTTCTTTCCCTCCCTGAATTTAAAGGTCGTAACATCTTATTCTGAAGTCAGCTACAAACATCCTCTCGCTCTGTCTATGCCTGGTGTCTTAGGGTGAAAGTGGGAGTTTCATCCTGGACAAGACACCAGTTTATCGAAGGGCCACATGGAGGCAATCAGCCATCCACTTTCTCACGTACAGACAATCTAAAGTTGCCGGCTAGCCTAATGCACACTGAAACTGAGTGCAAACTCTTGTCGCTCAGCGTGTCACGTCTTAACAGTACAAGTATTTTTTTTTTTTTAAAATAACTGTTTTGACGTGCTTTGCATATGTTAAAAGGTTCAACCTCGATTTGACCCCCGGCGCTCAAACAATGCCACGGTGCTCGGAAAAAGGCGCCGCCGCCGCTCTGTGAGCTGATTTCTATGACTTCACGCAGCGGAGAGAGGAGAGCAAGTGTGAGTGAGCGAGCAGGCTGCCAGTCACTCTCTTGGCCGTGGCTTTGCACATCTCCTCTTTGAATGCGAAACACATGTTAATATGTGGGTGGGAGTCAAGAGAATAGCGGAGAGGGTATCCATGTCTCAATATGAAAACGCCCAGTCTGTCCAGCTGCGGGAACATTTAATAAGACTTGCACACCAGCAGACCTTTTTTTTTTTTCTTTTCTTTTTTCCATCCCCTCGTCCTCCGTCTCCCGAGCTTCGCGCTCTCCTTATCTTTGATCTCCGAGCTCTGATTCTTGTCTATGCAAATTGAAAGTGCTGGGAACTAAGACCAAACGCAAAAAAAAGAAAAGAAAAAAGTGTGTTCAAGCACAGATGTCAATGTTTGTGCCAGAGTGACTTTTTTTTTCTTTCTTTCCACTGCGCTTTCTGTGTTTGTTTAGGGCCGCAAATGTTTGTGCAATGAACTCTTCCACTGTGTCGGATCTCTCCAATGAGCGCACTTCATATGTTATATACGCAGCATAGTTAAAAAAAAAAAAGAAAAGAAATTGCACTGCGGGCGACGCTGAGTGTGTGGCAGCGAGCTTGTCGCCTCCTCCACAGTGTTCTGCACAGGGTTTATGATGTCTGGCAAAGAGCGCAGGAAGTGCAGATGGCAGGGGCGAGAGATCGAGGGTGGGAGGAGAGAGAGGTGTGTGGTTGCATTAATATGGTCTGCAATTCTCGTTAGCGCTAATCAGGGGCTTCCTGTTCTGCGAGGAGCCTTGGAGTTCACCTTCCCGAGCACCGCAGCGGCAAAACACACACACACACTCACACACGCATGCAATGACACATGAATGCAGAAAACAATACACACCATGCCTACATCCTCCCCGCTGCATGCACCCACCTGCACGCTCCCCTCCCGTCCTGCGCGCCGTCTCTATTCCATAGGTGACATATTATAATTCCATCTCTGTTCCCGCCCCTGAATTTAAACATTATCGCTCTGCCTTTCCTTTTTTTTTTTTCTCTTTTTGTTTGTCTGGCCGCTCCAAGCGGCCATAAAATAAGTTGGAAGGAACTGGAAGCAACTGAAAGCGGTGTTTCTTTATTTTTTTTTTCCCCACTCGCCGCGGGGTAGCTTACCATATGCTAAGAGTCATGTGAGACTGTGGCAGTGAGTTGACTTTTCCCTCACAAGGTCCCTCGTCCCAACTTGAACTCTTGAGGGGTCGTGAACTTTAGCTGAAGGCGTGAGGAAGTTGTGCCCGGTATCGGTCTCGAAAAAGAAAAATGGGTGGCAACCAAACATGGGCAGCGTTTGGTCATATCCTGGAATGAGACGACGGCGTGACGCACTGCAAGCAGTCAACCATTTGCTGACATTGGCACATTGCAGGACAAAAGTACCTCGGCCTGACAGGAATCAAGTCATCTGCATGTGTGCAAAAGTGTGTCATGGCATCTGTGAGCGTTTAAGCAGCCAAGAGCCTGTGTGGCCATGCTGGCATGTGGAGTCTTTTGGGCAACATGTTGACCGCAGAAACAATGGAAATGGGATTCCACAATGAAAATGTCATAAGTGCCCTCACCCTTTGTCCTCCTCCTCCCCCTCCTCTCCCTCCCACCCTTCCTCTCGCCTCTCTCCAGTTTGAACGAGCCCCAGGGCGAGATAGATTAATTCCTTTAAGATGTGGAAATCAGATATTGAAATCTTTGCCCCTCGCCTTCCTCCCATGCCTCTCCCCTAAGCCCACAGCCTCCATTAGCCAGCCCGCCCAGCCCACCTCCTGCTTTCCCGAAGAGTTTAATAGTGCACGGAGAGACAGTGTGATAGATAGACTGAGAGAAAGAGAAAAGATTTGGTTTAAACCTTTTTTTTTCACAATGCTCCTTTGACTTCAAATCTTTTTTCTCTCTCTCTCGCTGTGCCCTGGGCTTTGCAATCGATAGCCTCGTCAAAACCCAACCACCCTCCTCCTTCCACTTCTCCTCCTCCCTCTTTTCTTCTTCCCTCCACACCTTCCCAACACCACTGAACCCCGGCCAGCCACAGCTGCCTGACCAGATGTGAAAGAGAAGGAAAGGGAGGATAAGGAGAGATGGAGGACAGAGAGAGGCCACCTCCTGTGGGGAATGAGGACTGAAACGGAGAGGATGGAGGAAAGCAGGCCGAGGGAGTTTGGAGAGATTTGGAGAGTGGGAAAGGAATAACAGATCTGTAATCAATCGTGGAGAAAAGTGGGAATACATTATAAATAGTTTCCTTTTTCGACAGAACCCGGACTTGTCCTCAGAGACCACCTACCCGGCCCGCAGCAGGGCCCTCTGTGGTCGCTCCTCAAAATCACAAGATTAACTATTTCTACAGCCTCCTCTCTCTCTCTCTCTCTCTCTCTCTCTCTCTCTCTTAAAGCCTTTTCGGTCACTGCAGAGGGCCGAAAAACAAAACAAAATGATTACGATGATTATGTAAAATGCTATAGAAATACAATAGTTGCGAGCTCAGCCGGCGGGTTAGTGGAGTCCACATGTATCCAGGCCTCTCAATGGCCAGAGCTGATTTATGTAGCAGCTCAGGGCTCTAAGCCCCGGGTCTGCGCTCACACCATACTCCTGGGGCTTGTCTGATTAGAGATGGGGGGGTTGGAGGGGGGGGGCGAAGCCATGCACTCACACACACCAAGCCATTTGGTTCTCGTTATGCACGCAGAGATCGCACGCACACGCCCCGAAACACAATCGCGCCTCCGCGCGTGCTCGAGCGTGAGCGTGAGCGTGAGCGTGAGCGTGAGCGTGAGCGTGAGGGCCGATGGATGTAAACTTGTGCAACCTCTGCGAACGTGACGCGCTGTTTCGCCGTACGAAGTTCTCCACTACACCTTGCCGCTGCCGGGAATGCTAAAAACATTCCTTGGAAATTTCAGACCATACTGGCATGACAGCATCATGCCAAAGGTGATGGGTTGGATTGAGGTCCGGTGGCTCTGGAGGCCGTTTGAGTACAGTCAAGATTTTGTCACATGGATAGTTCACTGTAGTCGCAAAGGGATGCAGATGGTCTGCATCAATGCTAATGGTTGGCTGTGGCAACTACGTTGCGACGCCACCAGCAGAACCGCTCACACACAGCAGGATGGATGCAGTTCTTTCATGCTGCTCAAGCCAAATTCTGGCCCTGTCATCCACCTCAGATCCAACAATCAACTGTCTTTCATTGGATGGTTTCTCTCTTTTGTGTAAACCCGAGAATGAGTTGCGGGTTTCAATCACAATGAAGCAGCAGTTTCTGAACTACTCAGACCAGCCTGTCTGGCACCAAGAGGCATGTAAAACTCAAAGTTGTTTAAATCCCTCTGTTTTTTCCCCCCATTATTCTGCTGCTCAGTTAGAAAACTTAGTTTTCAAGCTTCCTTGCCCATGTCTATGTCCCTGATGGATTGAGATGCTGGGAATGTTATTGAAAAAGATATTAAAGTTAATTAGTAGCTGAACAGATGACCAGATGAAGTGGCTAGTGAAGATACATGATGCATTTTCTAGGACTGATAATTAATCATTAACCATTGATGATAAAAAAAAGTAGCATTTAACTGTAAACATGTAAAAAATGTAAAAAAGCATATTTTCATTTGTCGTATATAATTTTACTGCAAAGTGTCCTGTCCAGGAAACACTATATGTATATATGTATATGTGTATATTTGTATGTATCACATTTGTGTATATATACAGATAGTATGAAAGGTGCCATCTACCTCACTGTGCCAAGGACTTCAACAGGCTGCATTTAGGAAAGAAAAAGTGGTTGCAAATTGCGCCCCATGCTGTTTAACACAAGTGTTAATGCGGAAGGCCTATAAACACCAGTGTGTAATCACAGTGCGCAGCATGTGGTCACTTCCACTGCAACGAGATGAGGAGATACACGTGTTGGAGGTAGAATAAAAGAGCCGGAACGGTGCCTAATGTGGGCTTTAAGAGGTGGCTGACGCTGGACGATCCGCGTCTGGAGCGTTTGATCCTCTTCAGTCCATGTTGCATCCTAACTCAAGCCATTTGGAGCGCGGTACCAAAACCATGTTAACTCCATTCGCTGTTATATATACTGTCACGTTTCTCTCCATTAACTTCACTCAGTCAGGCTGCGATGTTCAGTGACACCTGGCCTCAATTCAAACAGTCAATCAATCCAATTTTATATCTAAGTGCAGCACCTTCCAACTAATCAACTAATCAAGTGCAAAAAAAAAAAGTAAAAACTGACTTGGAAAATAGTGAAAAATCTACAACAGTAAAAGATTAAATAATTACGCTAAAAAATTTAATTCAAATTGGTTTTAAAACAATTACAACAGGAAGTACATCAGAGCCAGATCAATGAAGAATAAAATTATGTTTGAAATCAATACAATTTGGTTTAAAATAATACAATTCTATATAGCAACTATAAAAACACTTTTATCTAACTTTAACTTTGACTTTATTTACTTTTACTTTGACAATAATTGAAGTTTAATTTGAAAGTATTTCGAGTCGCCTTGAGATCCATGCTGTTTTAGCGTCTCTGAACGGCCCAAAGGCAGCAGCAGCAAGTGACAGAAAGATAGTTTGTGATGATTGACCTCAGACTGGAGCAACTGGAGGGAACATATCACACACGTAGCTCCCCAGTCGGGTGTGTGATGAGCAAACCAGACACACATGTACAATACAATAGGAGCAGACATGTACAACACACAGTCCAGCTAATGACGGTGGACTGGAAAGTAGAACAGTTGTTCTGTTCAAAAAAAGTTCTCATTTATATGTGAATATCAGTATCAATAATAATAACAATAATTATAGAATTGTTTGAAACAATTGTAGAATAGAAACACTGTAGAAACAAGAAGATGCAATATAGCTGCCTTCCTACCAGTAGACCTACCTTTTATATAAAAATAAATGCTTATTATCAGCCAACAAAAAAACACACACTTGCCATTACTTCCTACCAATAAAAATACAAAATGTATTTCTGTTGCATCTGTTGCTAATTACATTTTAAGCACAGTCCCCATGACGTGACCAACATTACGGAATGACGATCACTGGGCCAACAAAATCATGCGCGCACGCACACACGAGGTAGAAGCCACGCCGTGTGCCGTTCCTGGTGTCCGAAGTGCACAGAAATTGTTTTGTTTATCTAGTGAAGCACCTGCTCGGCGGCTGCCATCTCTATAAAAAGAACAATGAGGGGTGGGCGGGAGGTGGGGGTCGGGGTTGGGGTGGGGCTCTGCGTGGGACGCAGTGGAGACAGTTCATGCTCCTTCGCGTGAGGGGGTGTCGCTGTCTGACGGGAAGTGTGGGTCAACTTCGTGTGTGTGTGTGTGTGTGTGTGTGTGTGTGTGTGTGTGTGTGTGTGTGTGTGCGTCTGCGGCCAGGTCTACAGCAGTAGGTCAAGACTGTCGAGCCGGCAGGAAATGACCCACAACACACGCGTGAAGATTTAACCCCATGTGTGTTACGTCGTCCCAGCATCTGGGAGGGATCCTCCGCAGGCCTGAGATTCATCATTCTTTGTTAAACTAGTCGATAAACTTGGCGAATTCTGCTGGTTTATCGCAATTCGTGTTGTTGTTAATTTGCCGCAAAGGGCTTTACATTTTGTACATGTGCACTCGCTCAATCAGGACAGGACGTTCATTGAAGGATATTATTATTACTTAATTGCTTCATTGATGTTGTTTTATATTTTTAAATGTATTATTAGCCAATGGAAAAAGGTTGCTGCTGAAGTTTAAATCAGAAGGCTACAAATAGAAAATAGGCATACTATTTTTTATTTACATGCTATTTATTTTGAAATTCTATTCTGAAAAAAACACGGGGAAAAAATGGAAAGGAACCCGTGTGCAATAGTTAGAGGCACGAGGCTAATTTGGTGTGGAAAGAAATCAAACGCCCTCAATTAGGCAGTGACTTAGACCGGAGAAAATGATTCATATCGGCAGCGATCAATGATGTGGCGGCGCGGTGACATCACCCGTGGAAACACGGTGCGACGGCGCGTGTATACGTGAGCGTCCAAATAACCCGCAAGAATATTTGGAATACTTGAGCGGAGGTGCTCTAAATTTAGCCTCCGCTTGACTTTCCCATCGCCCCCTCCCAACACTTCTGCCTTCCAGCCTGGAACAATGGACCCCCTATGTCCCTCCACAATCCTCCCCCGGACCAACACACACCCTGACCCACACACACACACACACACACACACACACATCCCAAGTGCCATTATTGGATGCGCCACCTCTGCTCATTTTTGTGCGTCTGTGCGTGTGGTCGGGAGCGACTCCGGCCTCTGGAGTCCCATAAGGAAGGGCAACATGTTTAGAAGCTCCTTGCGCTCACTTTGCAACGTGGCGATCGGGACACACACTGGACAGGAAGTGACTGAAAGTCAGGGTGGGGAAGGAGGGGAGGGTGGGGGTCTCAGACGGCGGGCCCTGACTGACGTTACGGGGGCAGAAAAAGGAAAAAAAGCTGCGCCACTGAGAGGCCAGCGCCAGATATTTGCGGACAGGATATCGCTGCCTGTCCGCTGACACGTTTACATCAGCCCTGGTCCAACTCGGAATGACCTGTTAACTCATCAGGTTATGTAAGCTCCGCTCCCAATATCCAAACTCCCATGCGCCTCTATCTGCTCGCCTCCATCCTGCTGCCACTCTTTGCAAAAAGGTTGGGCACGGCTGCCTACAGTAGCGCGCAAAAAAAAACCAAAAAAAAGGAGTCGGCGGGGTGATCGCTGGTTCATCCTGTTTTGGTCGCGCGGCTGCAACCTTGAAACATGTCACTTTCCTGGAGTGTCTGGCTAACTGATGGATGTTATCTCCGCGCCTCGCAAGGAAACCTGGCTTCTCATTCACCGCCTTCCTGCTTTCACCTCTCCCCTCCCCACCCCCCGGCTCCTCTCCTCCTCTGTGCAGGATGCCACCGTAGCCCAACATAGCTGGGATGTTTGCTAATTGAGAGACAGATAAAATTACCCTGCCCGGCCTCTCCCGAAGGAAAACAAAATTAACGCGCGCATTTATTATTTACAGAGAAGGAGTGTTTGACATTTGGCCCGTCGGCCTGTTTGCGCCAGTGACACACCGACGGACTATTATGGCAGCTGTTCCAGCCACTTGAGCGCACGATTCCCCCCCACAATAAGCGATGTTTACTCGTGCGCTCGTGTTTATATCAAGCTTTTGGTGACTTTGGATGGGATTAGGCTGGCTGGTTGCACTGGAATCAGTTTGGGTACGATGTGATGCTAACCAGCTGCTGACTAGCTTCACATAAAACGCCCCAGCTTTACATGTCGTGCCATAAAGAAAGTGAGACAGATTATTTTCATTTACTTTTTTCTTTTTTTTATTAAATTGAAACAAATTTCATAGTCTTCTCAGCCTTGCTTACTCTACATCAAACCACTCAGACTGTTTTGTTTTGCTCCAGATTTTTAAAATTATTTATGCCACCAATAACCAAACAACATGTGTCTCTGACAAACTCCCCGGAAATGAGGAAAGTTCATTCTTTTCCTCTCGAGCTTGCTTTACTTCTACTTCTACTTCTACTTTATACTAGAGAAAGTGAGGGCTAAAATAGTGCAGGTTTGAAATCAACCCTATGTAATGTGACAGGTAGCGCTGGTATCCCACCAGTGGTCCCAGCCATGTGTTTGTCCCGCCCTTTGTGACCTCTCTGTGTCTCCTATCAAACCTATCGGAAGCATAAGTTTATGCTAAAACGTGTTTTGTTTTGTTTTGTTTTTTGTTGGGGGCTGTAGAGTTTTGGGGGGGAAATTAATGGTGAAAAGCTGCTTCACTGGATTCTAGGATGGAAAATAAAGATTTGAAAATGGGCTAACCCGGAAAAAAAAAAAAGCATAGCATTTTGCGTCTTATATTTTTACTTTTAAAAAAATGCCCCAAATGCATGCGCTGTCCGTTTGCACAGCAGAGACGTCCAGTTGCTGTCCCAATGGTCAGAGGGGGTCAGAGGATGATTCACACAATTTCTCAACAACGGCGCCCCCACAAAAAAAAAGCAGACGTGTGTCAGCTGTTTCTCCAACGCTTTTATAAATTCCGAACTTTGCGCAAAACGCCAGTCGCGGCCGCTTGTGTAATGTAAATAACCCCGAGACACAATGGAGGATTCTCTCCTTTTGTTACCACTCTGGTTAACAAAACTCTCCTCGTGCGCACTCTGCGTCCGCGCCGTGCGCTCTGCCGCACGAATGTTTGCGCTCTTGTGCGTGCGTACGTGCGTGCAACCCGCGCAACACTCGTGCGTCGGTGTCCATCTCGCCGTGGCGGCATTCCAGCAGAACCGAGCCAGCGAGGGGTCTCTGTCTCACATCCCTCTTCAATCAAACACAAACACACACGTCCGGCCAGCCTGGCCCACGCTATCTTCCCCCTGCCTCCAAGTGCCAGATGCACATGCACACACACACACGCACACACACCCTCTCCCGTCCTCCTCTCGCAGCATTCCTCCGCTGCCTCCTCACTCTCTGCTTGCTTTTCCTCCCCGCCGGCCTCCGCCCCTCCCCTCCCTCCCCTCCCCTGCCCTCCCCTCCCCTCCCCTGCCCTCCCTCCCTTCCCCTCCTGCCCCTCCTCCGGTCGGTTCAGCACCCCCGTGCATCACATTGTCTCTCCCGCCTCTTCATCTTTCTCCACTTCCTGTGTCCTGCTCCTCGTGCCCCCTGCGACCCCCCCCACCTCCTCCTTCCTACCCTGCTTCTCCGGGGGCCAACTCTCTCTCCCTGTCTCTCCCTGTCTCTGTCTGTCTCTCTCTCTTTCCTCGCGACGTGACTCACAGCACAGACTTTGGGGACGCTTGCCAGCAAACTGGGGCAGAGGCTCGGCGAAGATGCGCGCCCCGCATCGCTCGCCGTCCGCTGTCAGCGTCGGTCAGAGCGCCCAGGCACCTCGACAACGCGCGGAGAGGCAGAAAACACGCCGACGACTCGGTCTTCATGGTTTTTGTCATCTTGTGTACAAACGGGCCGCAGATTAAACAAACAGGGCCAACTTTTGCGAGGCGTATGATCATTCGCTCCCCGACAATACAAATATGCATCCACAAACCAGAGATTTACAGTAGCCGAGCGGCGGGGACGGGCGGAGGGCGACCACTCCCCGAGAGCGACGCGCATCAGCCAAGTAAAATCCAGTCAAACCCAAACAAGTCAAATGCAACATGCAGCAGTTTGTCCAACTGGGATCAATGACTCATGACAGACTAATGAGATGCTGTGAGAAAACTCCTTTTTCTTCCGTCACAAATTATCTCAGATCATTGTGTCTCCTTTGATTTGCCTCGAAAGGTCCCGTATTCCACTTGGTTTAAAATGTTGATTTGCAATCACAGGCTGCGGCGGAGCCTCCGTGTTTTAGCTTCCCGCCAAAACTGACGCTTTGCTGGGCCTTCCACGTGTTTGGAACCAAAACAAGACCTTCAGAAAGGATGGATTGAAAACCCGGCTGGAGGTGCTGACCCCCAGAGAGGTGTTAGTGAGGCATCATTGTGACCAGAAAGTAAAAAAAAACATTAGTAAATAATAAACTTTTTTTTCATTCCTGGCCAATTCACAGACAAACTAGAGACTGTCTGTGACTGTTGTAAGAAAATATTGACTTGACTTAAACCCTCTTGCTCTTCGGGGAGCATAGGTCATTGATGAACTTCCTCCAGCTGGTTCGCTTTTGTCCCTTCTAAATCTTGTGGGATGTTTTTCCATGAATGCTCCTCTGCTTGTTGTTTATGCTGTGGGAGAATGGCTGGATAGCTTTACCAGGGATCACACTGACATTTATTTTCCAGGTAGGCTCCATGGTTAGCACAGCGGCTCGGGTGGCAAACCACCTGGCGTGCTTCGCACTTCCCACTATCAGCTTCTGCCTCTGGCCACATTGACGTGGGACTCAGAGAGTTTCAGAACCCGCTGGCGAAGTGAAGTGCAAAAAATACAGAGCAAATGGTCTGATACATGCTGGCGGTCTTCACATTCCTTGACAATGTCGCAATTACCAAATCAAATAACCTGACCCTCACCCTTAACCCATGATTTTTTTTCTATATACATATGTTTTTTTAAACTGTGGAAGTCACTCCGGACAGTGTGCGTGGGTGTGTATATCTGCATGTTTTTTTGTGTGTTATCTGGAGGCTGAGCATCGAGACAGAAGACGTCGGCCCATCCCTCTCTCTCTGTGTTTACCCTAAGTCTAAACAGCAGGCCAACCACTGGGGCTAATGGGGCTCTAATCTGCAGCTGGATGACACACACATGTTGTCTTTGCCGCTTCCCAAACAGCCAGTGACCTTTCCGTGCCACACTTGCGTTACAGAACATTTTTTACCGAACATCCTTGTCGCGGTCTGTGGGTATGACATCGGCTCTGAGTCATTTCGCTTTATTTGTACTTGAGATGTTGTCGCCGACGTGCAACAGCAGCAGCGGGAGGCCCTGGTGTGTAACTGGAGGGTATCATCAACAGCCACCCACTTGTGGAACCAAAAGACTCGACTTTTATGTGGCAAAGTTTACAAAGCAACAAGCAAGAGTTTGGCAGTTTTTTTTGGGTTTTTTTCGCATCCACAGCAACACAAACTGACAACTAAAAGGAGCCCCCCCCCTTAACAAAAAAAAAAAAAAAAAGAGGTGAGAAACATATTGTACAAACACACAGAAACCACACACACCTTGGCTTTCTTCTCACCTCGCTGAGACACCTTGAGCTGTGCAGCCGCCCTCTGCGCGCACACTTTCTTCTTTGTGCGAACACGTGCACGCACTGAAAGCGATGCATTTGTGAACCCTGCGGAAACCCTTTGGAATACAATCGAACGATTAGTAACGACAATCATCATCGTCGTCATCACGGCAATACGTTTGATTCGTAAACGCCTTTCTGAGCACCCAACGACACTTCACAGGAACGCAATGCAATCAGGCAACAAAAACTTGAAACTTGGGAAGGTGACAAACAAACTTCCCGTCCTGTTAAAACTGCGGTGAATTTAAAAAAGAAGCTCGCACAAAACCAGGGCCCGGTTTTTGTTCCCTTGAGAGCAAAGGGAAGGAACACGTGCCACCGTCGAGGCTTTCCCATGAAGTCGCTCATTAAATTAACGGTCACACAGCTTTTAAAGGCTTAATAACCAGCAACACACACACTCAGTGCACTGCCTTATGAGCCACAGCTGTGTGCATGCCAGCTCATTAGTTTGTTAGACCTCATCTCGCCCTCCAGGCCTGTGGACATGGTGGCTCTCCCGACCTTTTTTTTTTTTTTTTGTCCTCGTAGATAAAGATCGCATTATTACCGCTGATGTTTTTGCCGTCTGTGTGTACATTTATATTTGTGTGTGTGTTTGTCTGAAAGAGACCTTGCCAGTGCTGGCCGCCATCGACTCCCCCCCGCAGGCCATGTAGCTCAGTCCGAGCTCGTCTGGCCGCTGAATGTGCAACAGTGCTCACACTGAGGACCCCGTTTGGTAAGTGCCCATCACTTTCAGAGTCTAACGTCAAATGCATTCAGCTCTCACCACAGCTCCTATTATTAGCCAGTTTTCTCACCAGCGTTATTGAAAGTCCCTTCTCATGCTTGCGGTAACACTACGGGTCGATGAGAATGGAAAAGCACCTCAGCTTTTAACACCTTTATGTTCTTTTAAGTCCGAACCAACTAATTGTCTCAGCTGGTACAGCAGATAAAGCAGCAGAGAGAGCGCGCGACTTTGTGCGCGCTGAGAAAAACAGGATGGGCGGTTGTGCGAGGGCAGGTGCCTACAGCGCAGGATGTTGCTGTGGCACCGGCGCACAAAAATCACACGTCGCCCGCAATGTACGCCCAGCGTGACGAGCCGAAGTAATTGCCACTTGTACTTTGCATGACCCCAATTTGCAGCTTTCAACAAGTACCTGACGTGTGAAGGCTAACCTCGCCCCAAACCGTTCGCAGCAAAAAAAAAACGTCGAAATGAATAGCTAACATAGACGACGGATTACCGAGGGCCTAGTATTTTATATAGAGAGTTGTAAAAGTATTGAACCAAAGAGGAAGAAGATGTCTCAAAGGTATGGACATATATTGTGATATTCAAAAACGTTGATTAATTGTAACAGAATTTTTTGGCAAAAAGAGTAGTAAAGGAACAATACAATCACGGCAAATGAAGCAGCTCACACAGATTGTTTTACTCAACATGACAGAACAGTTAGAAAAGAAATCCAGGAGGCTGTTAACGAATTCAACACATTTTTTTGGTGGTCACGGACCGAACCTGGCAAATGAAATGGATGATTTACATTAACAGATGATGATTACTGGACTGAGGAATATGTATGAGGCTGCATAAAGATCATACTGTGAAAGAAGAGTCGGTTCTGTAAGCGTATGTTGAACTAAATGTGTTGGAAGATATATGGTCTGGACAAGAATACCATTTTGCTTCTTTCTCTCAAGGTAGACAACTGTGTGAACTGCTCTGTGTTTATACCTGGAGTCATTGAACAAATGTTCTTTTCTCTTCATTTTTCACACTTTTTACATGTCTTGTTTGAGATGAGTATGAAGTAAAATATTCCATTTAAGGCAACTAAAACTAACCAATGAGGTGCTTTAACACATAGCTTGACGATCCGCACAACCTAAACTGATTGACCAGGAAAAGCGGTCCTTCCTTTTATTGATGTGGTCTCAGGCTGTCTAAGTAAGTTAGTTTCACTTCTCGCCTTGCTGCAGCCCACCACCCGGTGATGATCCAAGGGGTTGTGCCAACTGACTCTTGCTGAAATACTGTTCCCCACATGTCGCATTAACACATAAAAGGATACATGCTTTCTATTAATGCGCTTTGAGAAGCGGCACGGTATATTTATCTTGAGCCAACGTGTCAAACACTTGATTCGCCAGTGTTGGTTAATGGACCTCATAAATCTTATTGTTCTTCCTCCAGTCCTCCCACTGTCAAAAATGTCTTTTACTTCCTGTTCGCGATCCTTGATGTCTGAGCTTGAGCGTGCAGAGCGGCATATGGGCAGTGGCTGGCGTCGTGTTTTTAGGGTGAGTTCACTGATTCCTGTTTGGTGTAATTTCTCCTGTCAAGTGTCGTTGGCGTCCAGAGTCTTTCATATTTTCTATTATTTGTAACCTTTACTGCACTGGTGTCATTCAACATGAGATTTAGGGACCATAAGCCGTCAGTAGGCTTGTGGTTCCCACCTAAACTTTTCTTGGTATGTCTGTTGACAACTTATTGATCCTTGGCTGTTGCTCTTCCATTCTGGTCACACTTGAGACACCAACTACACCCACCAACTAGCCTATGTCTCTGCTTTGACCTCACTCTGTCTATCACTCGTGTTGCCAGCTCAAGATTTTCTTTTCTCCTTTTTGAATTCTCTCTTTCCTCATCCACCCATCTTAAATTGCACTTTTTGGAATCTGTTGTGTTTCTTTCTTGCGTAACTGGCATTAATGTGAAATCCATATCGCATGGGTGTTTTCATTTTTATTGCCCAACGTGTGCATTTTCCCCGCACCCACTGAAATGAGCCGGGCTTACTTGCGCTATCACGAACAGTTCGGGAAACCAATTCTGGTCTAGCATTTAGCGAACCATGTGGAAACTTGCAACCTCTCAATTACAGACACAGAAAACGACTTTTCGCTGCAGAAGGCATCTTGTGCGTCGGAATGAGACTGCCAAAGTTTGGACCAGCGGTGCAAGATTGCATGCAGATAAATGGCTTCATTGAACTGTATACCAAACATAGAATCATTCTAACACATGGGAGCCAAGAAATTTGCAGACATGCATATTGTTGGACTTTTCAATCGCACTCAAAAACTGCCGGTGATGGACACTTCACACTCTCAATGAACTCCAATTTGGTGACATAACAGAAGTGGCAAAATGGTTTCAACATGCGTGAGAACCACAGTATCCGCTGTTTAAATTGGATATTAACAATGCGGTGTGGCTCATGAATGATAAGAAAACAAAGTCGCTCAGAAATGTCACAAATGCTAAGTGTAAAATAGCAGCGTGCCCTTGGAGACAACACCAACAAGGTTGACTTGAAGGCACCACATTTCGGCATGCAAACACGTATGTCACCGTGTGCGAGAAAGCCAGTGATGAAAGGGCTAAGGGATTGAAGTGAAGCCCATTGTTTTTTGTTTTTTTGTACCTTTTCTGGTCGTTTTGCCAGCAAACGGGGCTGCATTAAATCTCACAGTTTTTAGCTTGTCAAAAGCCAAAAAAAACCCAACAACGGAGGAGCTCCTCTGGGGAGTAAGGTTGGGAAACAATTCCAGAGAAAGGAGGAGAGGCAGCTAGTACCATATGTGGGTGAGAAGCATGTTCTCATAAATACTGTTTTTCTTTTGTTTCAGCTGCGCGGCCACACCTTAAATGAGGACAGGCAGCAAGGGAGAAAGCTGGACAGAGGAGGAAAGGGGAGAGGTAGGTGGGAATTCATTGAAGAATTGGGCATAATGCGCTCCGGGCAGTCCCCGAACCAGCTGTTTTCCATTCAGTGGGAGTCCGAGCAGTGAAATGTTGCAGGGGGATGGACGGGCCGGCGGAGAAGTGAAGAAGACGAGGAGCAGGAGGGAGATTATAAAACATCTTGTGACACACAATGTGCGGAGGTCGCGGCGGACGTCCATTAGAGTGGATTTGTTCGTCTGCCTTTCTTCTTATTGTTCTCGCATTTTCACACGCTCACATTAAACAACCATCGGCTCTAATTATCGTTCAAGGGCACGCCCGTGTGGGAGACTGAGAAGTGAAAGCCTCTCGACTCGATGTGCATCATCGCCAGAAGAATTTCTCATGACTGTGAGTGAAATCAGGAGCCCAGCAGAAAGCAGGAACAACATCCCAGGGTTCAGATCAGGGACCATCTTGCAGAACCATCTTGCTGAGTCACTACACTGCCCACCGACAGCAGACACAGAGGGAGAGCCGGGTTCGGAGGAAAGAGTCCTAAAATCTTGAGAAATAGTGCAGGGAAAGCAGATTGACAATGAAAATGATTGGATTTGTGAGGTGCAGGTTATTGAATTGTCAGGCACAGGTGGCTCAGTTACTGACAGATCAAAGACAGACATCTTTATTTGAGCATCTTGCGCACCAATATACACAGCCACAAGTGCGTCCAATAAAAATAGGTAGACAGTAGAATAAAATGGTAAGGAATAAAGTGGGGTCAAGGATCAATAAGCAACTAACAAATAGATGAAAAGATAAAACGATAGGGTCTTAAAAAACAGCACATTGGTAAGAGAATAAAAGTCTTCTATAGAATATAAAAGGTGAATAGCAAAGGCAGCAAAGAGCGAGTGGCACAGCGCTGAACCAGAAGCTCTTGTGGTAACTCAATTAATGTGGAAAGAGCACTGTCCAAATATACAGCCGAGCCTAAAGTCATTGTGTGCTGGTCAATGGATGTTAGTGCCTGTCAGCATTACACTGGGTCACTGGATTCCCTTGTTTTCAGGAAAAGATAGATAATGTTTAAATCGATCACAAATGTTGTTTTCTTTGCTCTCTTTATAATAATCAACATCTGCCTTTAAATTTAAACTTCTTGAGGTTTAAACTGGGTCTAGTTTTACCTGTCTCTGGGCATGGCTCACCTTTGGCCCACTTTCAGGTAACTCCAATCACACCTGCTGACAATCTTCACACCTGCGCTTCATCTTCATGCCTTTCACTTAACTCAGTTTGTTTGTCTGCTTGCTGATAACTCTTCTGTTGCGACTTGGCTGCACTTGAAGAACTCAAGCAGTTCTGTCTTGCCTTTTGGAAAAGAAAAAAATCTGTCTCAACCCGTTTTCTTTTTCCTCGGTGAAACAGACCAGCTACACTTGCCCGATCTGTCCAGCAGCATCCAGTTAATCTAATCTCAGTTATCAGACGCTCCTTAAAACCAGTTTCCCAACTGTCTGGATTTCGAATTTGTGTTTTGCTCGCGAATGCTCTTTTAATTCCCTGCAGGCATGTCTAAGCATCATGCCAGTCTGTCTGCACTAACACACAACACTGCTGTTTGTCCACTAGGCAGATTAGCCATCAGACTGTCACTGGGTTGAAAATGAAAAGACATAAAGAGTCATTGCTGAATCTGACATTTATCTAAAATTGTCTATTTGGAACGGGGGACTTTGAGATGGCACCAACTAACTTTTGAGTTTCTTTCTGATATTTCAAAGATGCGTCTAAAGTTAAAACTAGAAAAAAACAACTTGCCTGCCAAATCCTTAAATAATTTTGCATGTCAGTTTGTTAGTTTTAAACAAAAACCAAGAGGAGGAAAACTTGAATCAATAATTTCTAAATGCAGAAAATTATGATGGCTCACGCAGGCTAAAGAAACAAATCAAACTTAAAAGTACAACAAAACTCAAAGCAGACAGATGAGGTTGGAGTGGTGGAAAGCCAAAACAAACTCCACTCTCACTTCAAAAGTGAAACCTTTTTATACGTATAGAAAAGTTTTTGTTTTTTTTTTTACATCTGTCTAGAAGGTCATTCCAACAGAAAGAGTATGTGTGCACAGAAGAATTAAAGCAGACATTTGTTGCTGGAGGTGTCATGTATGTCAACACAGCTCCATTGGCTGAAGACCATGCCCATTCACAGTGGCAATGCCTGCGATGTCCAGGAGTTTGTCCGATCTCTGGATATGACGCTTTGAAGTTTAGTCAGACTAGTCAGCGTAGATCAGGCTGGTTGATGGTCCTGCGCATTGACCACATCAACCTTGACGAGTTTTAATGATAGTAAGAAACTTGGTGAAAGGGTTGATCTGTCGGTGTGAACCCTGCCACATAAATAATTGGAGCGAGGAGCCCCAGGCCGAGGATGTGAAGGAGAAATACTTATAAAACACGATGCAAGTTTGTTTTTTGTTTTTTTGAAAAGAAACATTTGCATTCATTTTCTCCATCACAATGCCCATTTTAAATTAACCATTTAATTGAATTGCACTCCAATCAAACATCACGACAGCAAGCTTGTAAATGTAAACGTGCAACATACTGCCTGTGAACAGAGTTAAACTGCTGAGTCACACAGGAGACTGTGGTTGGTGCACACAGCTGGATGCAAAAGTAGATAAGCCACCTTTGCACCGCAAAGAGCAGCATGGTTTAAAGAAGAAAAAAACATTTACAGTAAAATATTTACATATGTATTATGTATTAAAGTGA
Source organism: Thamnaconus septentrionalis (assembly GCA_009823395.1). Classification (NCBI taxonomy): domain Eukaryota; kingdom Metazoa; phylum Chordata; class Actinopteri; order Tetraodontiformes; family Monacanthidae; genus Thamnaconus; species Thamnaconus septentrionalis. Next base: position 14,784,038 of record CM020510.1, on the reverse strand, counting down.
AATGAATAAAGCCAAGTCAGTTCCTTTTTATAACAGCACTATGCGTGACTGCTGAAAGTATAGAGTGTTGCAAAAAATACAAAAATCAATTACATGTTAAAAATGTAACTCAGCAAAAGCTGAAAAAATATTGAAAAATAAGACAAATTATGTCATAGAGAAGGAAAGGCGAATAAAAATGGATCATTGATAATGTCAAAGCTCATGCATGTGGCATTTTCCAAAAGCAGATCTCACAAATTCATGATAAAAAAAAAAACTATCAAGCCTTGACCAAGTGACATTCCCCTTTAACTCAGAGATCCTGCCAGCACCCCGTGGTGAGGCAGCAGCACCAAGTGAGCCGAGTGATGAATCTCACGCTGCTCCCTTTGTGCTCACCCACTGTTCGGAGAGAGCATTAAACAGCAGACATGTTTTATCACACCTGGTTAATAGGATCTCTCAGGAAGACTCGCGACATCCAGAGTGAGGCTGATTTATGGCACCTGCGAGCAGAAAGGATAATTTGTTTAATGTGGAGGGGTTATTCATATCAAACATCTGGAAGGCTCCATGATTTCTCATGTTGCAGTGATAATAAGGTGATTTTCACGCTGTGGAAGTGTGCATGCGTGCGTGCGTGTCTCACGCGTGTGTGCGAAAAGACAGGAAAGAGTGCGTGTGTGTGCGCGTGCTCGCCTGGCTGGCTGGTTTTGCTCCTGCTGACAGAGTAATGGATCTGTTCATTGTTGCGTGTGGACTGCGTGTGATGTATGAGATTCATTTGAAATTCTCTGTCTTAAATGAGGCACTCGCATGTCTCCATGTGGGAGAGTGCCGAGCCAGAGGCGAATGGATCACGGCGAACATGAGCAGGAGTTGCTCGTTCCTGCGGTCATCGTCGTCACTGCTAAACGGCCCAAATCATCGTCATCATCATCATCTTTCTTTTATCTTCAAGCCAATCATACTATGCTGAATAAATACCAGGAGATACATTATAAGGATAAATTTAACAGTTTTGATAGTGAAAATTGTAAAATTACAGCTAAAGAAAGCCTGGAAATAATTCAGAATGTGGTTTACTTGTTGGATGTCCAAAGTATTAAATAACATAATTACTTTAATGTTAATATGAGGTTAAAAGAAACACCTTCCCTAGTAGTTTTGTTATGCAATTCATTTTATTGCCAAGTAGATTTGGAGTATAGCAACAGACATAAAAACATGACATAATTCACATTGGCTTTCAAAAATAAAAGCCTTATCAACACGATTTTATCAAGACATTATTGAATGATTAAAAAAACGCAAACCCACCGTTGAAATTTACACGAAAAATGAATTTAACAAAAAACATTTTTGACATGCAATAAATACATTCATTTCACGAAAGCAAAGTAAGATCAATATTGACAATGAAATGCGGAAGGGGCACCAAAAAATATACTGTTGGGTTTAAGGTATTGCTTTTAGTCACTGATGTTTTTAAAAGTTTCTGCTTCATGCCGAGTGAAATAAACTCCTGCCGTGATTTCACTGGAAATTCAAAAGAATAAAATCAGTGGACACTTGTGATGTTTGGATTCTTCCTCTCCCATAAATCCACAACTGCTGCCTGCGTTACTACTGATCATGAACAAGCCAGTCAAAATATCACAGTGGTCTCCATTACATTGTAACCCATTCCTGTAATGTGTGTGTGTGTGTGTGTGTGTGTGTGTGTGTGTGTGTGTGTGTGTGTGTGTGTGTGTGTGTGTGTGTGTGTGTGTGTGTGTGTGTGTGTGCGTTTGTGTGTGTGTGTGTCACATTTCCTTTAATAATGGCTTTTTCAACAAGAAGTGACACTCCAAACAGTGCAGGGCAGGCTAATTAAATCTGACCTAATCTGGAGAAGCAATCTGCCATCCAGCTGTGTGTGTGTGTGTACTTGAGTGTATGTGTGTATGTGTCTGCCTGTGTGTGAGCGAGTATGGGGGGGACAAAGTGAGAAAGAGTTCCAATCTCCTGCTTGTTTTCCGTGTGTCTGCCTTTGAATTTGCTCCCTTGGAACAGATGTTACACAATGTAAACGAGAATTCAAGTTGGTCCTTTTTTCTTTCCTTTCTTTCTTTCTTTTTTTCTTTTTTTGCATGTGTTCAAGGTAGAGACAAAGAAAGCGGTCCAAGCCACACAAAAGGAAGAGCGCGAGTGGCCAGAACCCGGTTCAGCTACAAGTCGCCTACTGTGGAACATCTGCTGATTGGGTGATAATTGTTAGGTCTGGAGAACGGATGACATCGATGAGGGCAGGCTGACACAAACATGATGGTTTAAAAAAAAAAAAAAAATCCTTGACCATGACCCGCTGCAATCACTGATGAAAAATGAAAAAAAAAGAACATGAGCAGGCTGTGGAACAGACGCACCGACAGCTGGCTTTGTCTTTGTTGTTTACCCAAAGTTATAAACGTCAACACCAGCCATTTTTCTCTCCGTCTCTGCTTCTTCTCCCGTCCACTTTCTCCCTCTCTGTCTTACTTGTTCTTTCCACCTCAGTGCATGACTTGGCTGGCGGCGGCCCGAGGCCCGACTCAATTGTGCAATTTCATACGTGTTTACTTCGCTGGCATCTTTCTGAGCGTATTTTTCCCCGTCCCTGATATTATTTTGCACTTCCTCTACAACAGTATCATAGCCTTTTAATCTTCCTGATGTAAGCCGTTCCTTGGGCAGCGAATCAAAAAGACAGTCACGATCCGTCATAGCGAACTCTTTTTTTTTTTTTTCTCCCTTAAATTCGAATGTGGCCCCTTTAACTCGCCGCACCGTCACGCGGGCTGCAAAGTTTGCGCTGGAAAGCGATCGGAGCTCGGAGAAAAAGAAAGTAGCTCGTCGCGTAAACATTTAGACAACTGTCTTCTTCAGCATGAATAGCAGCTGGAAGTAAGTAGATCGTGGTGCTGTGTGGGGAGCGGTGGGGGTGTAAAAGAGGGACCGGGGGTTGGGTCAGCGGTTTTGCGCGGCGTGTGATCTTGTGAGTTGGAGGCAGAGGTGGCGGTCGAGGGGTGAACGGCGAACGCAGCGCAGCGCAGCCGAGAAGAGAGAAGAGAGGCAGAGAGGCAGAGAGGAGGGGGGAAAAAAGGAAGAAAATGGCAAAAAGAAACAGAACAAAACAACACAATGAATTTTTCAGAAAAAGTGCAGTTGAGGGAAGTAAGTCGAACAGGCAGCTGCTTGCAATAAAGACTCTTGAGAGTGTCAAATCTCTTGCTTGTACTCTGGGCCCGCTGAGCTGCAGGAATAAAGGCACTCCAGACACGCAGCTGGACGAGTGCACCTTCACACATAGAGGCACCACACGGGCGTTCAGGTTATTGCTGAATCAATGACACTTGTTCTGCCGGAGGCACGTTTGTGAGGATAACGTTCGGATTCAACGGAAGAAAAAAAAAAATGAGGCTTGGTTGCCGAGTCTCTTTTACACTGAATCAGATCTTACAAGAAGAAATATGTACACTGGACAATAGTGGCATGTTAAACACTGTGCTCAGGATTGACCACGCAATGTCATGGCTTTTTTTTTTCTTTTTTCTTTTTTTTTTTTTTAACGAAAAGGCAAAGTCAAAACTGGTCCCGAGCTTAGCCTGGCAGGACGGCCTTTGGAAAAAATTGTGCTGGACGCCGCGGAGGGAGATTGTCCCTTTTAGTCTGGAGCATCTGCTGCAACGTCTGCTGAGAGCTTCAGCAGAGGAACAGCGTAAACATCAGGCAGCAGCGGGTTCACAGCAGCCGTCGCTGCTGCTGCTGCTGCTAGAAAGCTTAAAGCCATACTTTAGATATTTTTTTTTCAACCCCCAAAAGAGAAATATCTGGAATTTATCCAAATCCTTTGTTTCTTCATCTTTTGCAATAGAAAAAAAACAGGCCAGGAACAGATGTGTTAGTTTAACACGGGAATAGGACACAATTCCACTCCTCTTATCATTTTTTTTTTTTTGCGCAAATTAACCACACACTTTTATTTTTCCGCTAAGGACGGGTGCACTCAATGAATTGTTTTATACGCCTTGAACGTCTTCATCCGTGACCCTGCTTGCGGTAGCTTTGTGACGGTGGTTTTTCTGGGATGCGTTGTCATATAAATAACATTAACAAAGGCATATGGTGTAAAACCCCACTGGGGTGAGTGGCTTTGGCAGCTAATTGGAAAAAGGCTTGTGCAGTTTTCACTGAGTGGATCGCTGACAAAGCGAAAGACACTGTTTTTTAATGGCGGGGGGGTTAAAAAGCTTGAATTACATATTTAAACTTGGAAGGAAAAAAAACATACCCTAAACACTTTGAGGAAGCTTTTTTAATACGTTCCTCTGACGCCAAACCGTGAATCCCTAATTGCTGAATTCTAACAAAATGTCTTCCTCACCACACAGGCCTTGACAGCAGCCCTCCACCCCTCCACCCCCCATGATAGCGCAGGATTTATTCCCAGAGAGCGGTCGAGGGGAAGGAAAGGAGAAGATACAGCCTGCCTGTTTTCTGAATGGAGAGTTTTTCTCACCGAGACAATGGCTGACGTCCGCCCCGCTGCGTTCTCCCCTGCTCCTCTCCCTCTGCGCTCTCCCTCGCTCTATCTTTGCCTTTTGAGCAGAAACACGCGGCACATCCTGCTCAGCGCGACGCGCCAGCCAAGAGTTCACTTCCTGCCTCCTCGCGCTCGTCTCCTCCGCAACCGACTCTATTCCCAGGACGTGCGTTAACGGGGCCCGTCTTCGCACCGGGGGTTGGGGGGGGGGGCGACGTCGGGAAGCGCAGGAAAAAAAAAAGACAAGCAAACGCTACCCTCTTTTATGTACGTGCGGCGAAACCTCCAGCCGCTGTGTGCCGCACATTGAAAAATATATATTTAGCAAACTCTGCGCCGTGTGCGTCCCTCTGAGCTGTTGAGCCATTATCTTTGCACTCCCCTCGGGCGACAGCGAAAACACTCTGTGTTATTTTAGCGATGGGACAGGGGAAAGGAGGGGACCGAATTTTATTCGAACCAGAAAACGATATTCCCACGGCCGACATCCGTCTGCTCTGTCCACGATTTTGTAACGCCGACAACGCGGCCCGTAAAAGTCCTCGCCGTTGGTAACGTTTCACCCCAGAGTCCAAAGACTCCCAGCTGCCTGGCCTCTCGCATACTTGTGTGCATGTTCAGCCTCAGTCTGACTATCATCTAGAGTTCACTAACCTCGGGAGTGGGGGAGCGAGAGGAGGGAGGCGGTGGCACAATACGAAGCTTTCTTTTTCAAACGCACACAGCAAAGCCACATGTCGTCTGTTTTAGGGAAACACTGATAATACATCATGTCTGGTGGAGACATTTCAAAGTGCCAGTGAGTCACTGAGGCCTGAGCAGAAACTGAAGAAGACCACTGACACCTCGCTCGCTCGGGGTGGGTGGGGTTCAGGAAAAAGAAAAAAAAAAACCTTTGCACGCTGCCAGTTAAGACGCTGCCAACATGACTTTGCCTTGTGCTCTTGACCGTGGAATTGTTCAGACCATTATAAGCCTCTTTGAGGACGTCACAACGTATACCGCATTAGTAACAAGTACAAAAAAAACAAAAAAAGACACAGAAAAGTAAATATCATCATATCTCTCAACCAACAAAGCTGTATCAAGAAATATATAAACACAGGAATAACCACAGGTTTAACACAGGATAACCATCCCGTAAGGACATAAGGTGTGTGTGAGAGTGTGCACGCGCCGATATTGTTATTGGAATTCACTTTTTTTTTTCTTTTCTTTTTTTTCTTGAGTAAAGCTTAGCGTCCCCTTGCTGGGTTCAGTCCTGAGGTAAGCGCCAGAGTCACGTGGGCTGCGTTCAGTTCAAAGTGAAATAAAGACACGTGATTGTTTTTTTTTTGTTTTTTTAACAAAACATGTTCGATATGATCATATGCTACAAAGAGAACTTTAAATTACTAAGATAAGAAAGGGGGAAAACATGAAAACAAATCCCAAATGTCAGGCACGTCGACTTTGTGTCTTTAACCCCTTTCAGAATCCGCTATGTCACATCACATCACAGTGTATTTATGGCTTTAAGTCTTCACATTCACCCACTGAGGTTGGCTTTGGCACTATAGTGGTCAGAACATCAAAGACCAGTGAAAGTGGTTATAGTAAAAAAAAAAAAAAAAATACAAAAACAGAAAAAGGCCTTCTGGTGAATAAGACAAAGAAAAACCTTACAGGGCTCTTTTGTTGTCGTGCTGGAGGAACTGCCCGTCAGCTAAGGCAGAAGTGTGTCACTTTTACTATCTGGACTTCATATCAGAGGAAAATAGAATTTTGTGTTTTTTTAGACAATGTCAATGGGTGGGGCTGAGTCGGGAGGCATGAAATGGGACGCAGTGTCGGCGAGTGGCCCAGGGGAAAGTGAGATGTCGGAGGGATTAGTAAAAGACGGCAGCTGGAGCTTCCGTTTTTTTTTTTGTTTTGTTTTGTTTTTTTTATGTGTGTGTGTGGGGGGTATTTTTTTTAAACTCATACTTTGGACAGATCAGCACCTCACGAACCCAAAAGGCATCAGAAGCCCGAAGACAAGGCGCGCAGACGAGGGGAGGGCAGAGGTCGGAGAACATCCGACAGGCTGCCGCAACCGAGTTAATCAACCCTCGGCTGTTCGCAGTAAGTGACAGATTTCTGTGTCATCGCCTACAAACCTAACCCCGGCCTTCCCTCTCAGCCACATCAACGTTTTCAAATATCATGTGAAAAGAGAACGGAAAGTTAAAAAAACAAAACAAAAAAAAAACCCGTCATCAGAGACCACACCCATTGCCTCGTCTTCACCATGTGATGAAGCAGCACTCGTCTTGAGCAGACAGATTAGTGTGTCATCAGCTGGTTATGTGCAATCGTGTCCCGTTTATGAAATAACGCAGCTGTAAATACAGGCCATAAAAAAAGGAATGCTTGTCGAAATGATAAGGACGTTTTAGCTTAGAAAAGGGTTAGAGGCAGAGTGTGAGGTGGAATAAGCTGACATTGCTGTCACGGAGTACAAGTCCGAGGAAAACACACCGTGCGAAGATTACCTTTTAAAAAAAAATAAAAGTCAGGGAAAAAAAATAAAGCAGGGACTTTACCAAAACTCTGCAACAGTTGTTTCCTATCATTCAGTCTTCTCTTTGCAACTTGGCGAAACACATACATGATTTAAAAGCAGAAGAGTGGGATACATAAATTGTCCGTTACACCCAAAAAAGCAAAAAACAAAAAGAAAATAAAAAGGAAAAAAAATCCCCATGGCTTTAAAGTCCAGAAAGAGTTGGCTTATTCATTCGCTAAAAGTTCCACTCAGGTCTGGACCAATACCCTGAATTTTGTCCTTATGTGCTTCTTGTTGTGTTTTTTTTTTGTTTTTTTTTTTTGGTTTTGTTTTGTTTGTTTTGTACAACACATTCTGTACACAGGTTTAGGGTCAGGTCACAATATTCCTTTGCAACCACTTCTTTTTTTTGGATTTCACTGTCTTACAAAAATAAATAAAGCAATTTCATTTTGGTTTTTCAATTTGTCACTTTGGCTCAAAGGCTGTGATTGCATAAATGTTTTGTTTTGCACAGACATAAATACTGTACTTGCAGCAAGTGTCCCTTGGTCACAGAATAGCACAGGGCTCCTTTTAACGAAGGAGGACTTTAAGACACGTTAGATGCTTTTTTTTTTTTTCTTTTTTTTTGTTAAGGCACTTTACAAGTCAACTTTTTTTGGTGTGCATCGGCAGGCCAATCCCTTTCGGCCTGGGTCTGAGGTGCAGAGACGAGTTTGAGGTGAACGGCGTTTTTCGAATACTGCAAAGGGTTTGTGTGAGTGTGTTTTGTGTTTGTGTGCTGGCTTGACGCGCAACTTAGCTGGGCGAGTAGCGGTCAATGGTGCGGGCCTCGGTGAGGGGCTGCGGGGGCAGGGGCGGGGCCAGGGCTTGACCCAGGATGTCCGTCTTGTCGTGGGCCAGGCCGAGGTGCTCGGAGGCCAGCTTGGACAGCGGGTACAGGCTCTCCATGACCTTGGCGTCAGCCACCAGCTGCTGCTGAGCCTGGATGAAGAGCTCGTTGGCCTTCTCTTGCTTCAGCCCCAGGTGCTCCGCCGTGTATTTGGTGAGGGGGTAGATGCCCTCCAGGTCCAGCTTCAGCTTCCCCTCGGCGCCCAGGCCGCCGCCGATGCCGACGCCGCTGTGCATCTTCATGTGGCTGATGAGGTTGCGCTGCTGGGCGAACTTGCCGCCGCACACTTGACACTCGTACGGCTTCTCGCCCGAGTGGATGCGCATGTGCTCGGTGAGGCGGTACTGCCGCGTGAAGCGCATGCCGCACGACTCGCAGGCGAAGGGCTTGAGGCCCAGGTGGCTGCGCATGTGGCGGGTCATGGTGCCGCGCTGCGTGAACTTCTTGCCGCAGATGCTGCAGGGGTACGGCCGCGTCAGCCAGTGGGTCTTCTCGTGCTGCCGCAGAGTGGCCGGGTCCTTGTAGGACTTCTCGCAGGAGGAGCAGCGGTAGGGCCGGATCATCTCGCCAAGGCCCCCCGAGTTCAGGCCCTGGCTGTTCTTGTTCTCTAGGTGCGAGAGGCTGTTCAGGCTGTTGCCGCCGCCCGTCAGGCCCCCGTAGCCGTTTGTGTTGCCGCCACCTCCATTCTTGCCGTTGCCGCCGCCGCCACCGCTCCCGAGCTCACCGCCCGGGTTGCCGTACAGCTCCTCCTCGGTGTGCGTCTCCACGTGCGCGTTGAGCTGCTCCGAGCTCGGGAAGCCCTTGTCGCAGGGGATGCAGACGTACAGGTTGTCCCCAAAGCTCTCGGGCTCGTACGGCATGTACGGCCTGCCCATGGAGCCGGGCGGCGACGGGCGGCCCTCGCTGCTCCCCGTCTCCTCCGTCCCCGAGCCGCTCTTGTCGTCCACCCCTTCGCTCTCCTCCCCGGCGGCCTTGTGGTGGTGGTGGTTGTGGTGCTGCTCCCCGTTTTCACCGCCCTCCTCCTCGTCCTCCTCCTCGTCTTCGTCTTCGGCCGGGTACGAGAGCGGCTCGTGCTTCACCCAGCGGTAGATGTTGCCCATCTCCCTGCCGCCGTCGCCGCCGCCTTCCGTGGGAGTGTCAGGGCTCATGGGGCACGGGTAGCGATCCGTGCCCTGGGAGGCCGAGCGGTGCAGGCGGGGCAGGTGGGGGAACAGAGGGGGAGTGACGGAGCCGGCCTGCTCTGCGGTCTCGTTTTTGTCTGAGGGGAAGGCCCTCCCGTTGGTGGCCTGGGCGGGACTGGTGCGGTTGTTCAGGGCGCTCTCCCGCTCCTCGTCGTTGTGGCTGTTGGCCAGGTGGGACTGGCACGACATGTGCTGGGAATGGGAGTTGGGGCTTTTCTTGGAGAGATCCAACCCGTAGTTCGGGGAGCAGTTCCTCTCAGGGTGGACCGGGCGCCCGAGCTGGGCGGGTAGCGCTGACGGAGGGGGCGGGAACACCTGGGTGGCAGTGGGGGCGTAGAGTTCTCCTGCGTGAAGGGCCAGACGATGGGGAACCAGGTCCTCCAGTGGCGGTGGCCGGGTCACATGGCTGTTCAGGATTCCTCCCGGAGGGCAGGACTGGATGACGGGGGTGGAAACCCTGTACCTGCCATCACCTACTAAACCCATGCCAGTGGGCCCCAGCTTTGGGTAAGGCAGAAAGTGGGGTGCCTGGCGGGGAGGATACTTGCTGTTTCTCTTGAGCTTCTTCTTGCACAGCGCCACCAGGTCGAGCAACTGCAGGTAGCTGGCCGCCGCCAAGACGGCTCCAAGGTTCGGCTCAGTGGGGGAGGAGGGGTCTCCGTCGCTCAGGCGTCCTGTGTAGATGTAGTCCAGAATGACCCTGAAGACCCCCGGACTCACCATCTCATGGTCGAGGTTGATGAGATTGTCGTGGACAACCAGCGACTTCAGGTAGAGGCTGCTGGCAGCCAAAATGTTCTTGTGAGCTCTGAAGAGGGCGTTCTGCACCACGATGATGACGTCACACAGGAAGCCCTTGGTTCTCTGGCTGTTGAGCTGCAGGAGGAGATCCCTAGCGTGACTTGGAACTTCCATGGCACCTAGCATCATCTTCAGTCCACCACCTGGAACAAAGGATATTGGTGAGGATTTCCCGCAGTCGTGGCAAACATTGATAGGAGACATTATGGGCACATTTTATATTCGGCCTCTCACCAATAATCAGATATTCCCCAATGGTCCCTAAATGCTGCATTTTTGCACTTTATAATATTAGTATTTAAAAATTGACATTTCACAGAGACTTTATCCCCAAACAAAATACCATTAACTTTTAACTTGAACACTATTGTGTGCTTAATTCACGAATTATCTACCCGCCATAATGTGTCCAAATAATATATTCATTCCTTTTCTTGGATCATATTTAGTTAAAAAAAAAAAAAGCCAAACGATGCTGGATTAAGTGCACAGGCTAAGCAGTCAAATGAACTTGTGCAAAAGGTGAAACGTGGTTTTCTCATTATCAGAAACCCAAGTGTACGCACTCACTTCCTCTGCACAGGGCAAAAAAAAAAGACACAAAATTCAGAGTAGTGCAGATATGTTTTGTGACTGCTGGCTTCCCGATAAGGTATTCTAGAAGCAGTGTTGCTGACTTTTAAACAAAACGGGGGATAAATGTAACACAAGCTTGATGAATCGCAGGTATAAACCAGTGTGGGGAACCAGAGGTACGCATCCAAAAAAACAACACATGGATCTTTCATAAGCCTCCATCCTGCCCAGTCAAACCGGGAATACCGTGTGCATGAGATGTAAATCAGCATCAAACTGTTCCCCACTCCTGGTCGAGGTGAGCTCCAGGGATCTGACGGTCCGCACAAATAACGCCGCGCATGATTCTTCCACGCTCTAGCGTCAACGCTAATTGTCACATGGAGTCTAAAATAAACTGTATCAGCTGCGCGCCGGAATCCATCATGTATTGTTCAGCCACCGGGCTCTGGGGATGGTTTACTTACGAGATTAAATGTCTCAAACTGTCCCTGAGGGCTTAGTCACGCTGATGGGAAACAAGCAACTAAATAAATATCATGTCATCTGTCTAATCATGCTCTTCCTGACACCAGCTCATTCACTTCTTGTTTATTCCATTCAGTGTGCACACTCGGCACAAGAAAGGGGAAGTAGGAATCTTTTTTTTGCCAAAAAATAAATTAAAAAAAAGAAGCACCTTGACCGATAACTTACAAAGGAATCCCGAGGAACACTCCAAAAGTATGTGCGTGATCATTTTCTCTGTCAATGCGCTGCTGCTAAATCTGTGCATTCAAAAGAGCCTACAGGTCTCGCCTGAGCACAACAGCAGAGAGATGATTACATGATTTACACATTTTCTATATCCAGCCTTTGCAATTATAATCACTAAGCAAAAACAAAAAGGATCAAAGTCTTTAAACAGGAAGGGTTCTGTGGCAACTTTGGTCTGCTTTTCGCTCCGTCACGTCCGCAGTTGCCGTTTTGAATTGTTTCCACGACTGGTTTCTTTCACCTTTTGATTACCCACTGCGCTGATTTTGCGATAAATCTCACTGTCAGACAGATCAAACATGTTTGCAAAGTGGAGTGATATGAGCGAGAGGCCAAGTACTTTCCGCCACTTGTTGAACCTTCGCAGAGTCTCCTTTCCATTAGGAGGTGTGCGGCTCACTGCGACTGGGCTGCAGAGCAGAGCGGCGGCACGGTGACACGTTGTGTATTCCAGCACGCACACAAACAGACGGTGTCCGCCCAGTTCTCCGCCTGCCGTGCCATATCAGGCAACAGGCTATTTTACAAAACATTCAATCTAAAGAGCAGCATTAGAATAACATATAACAAATGCCAACTTTAACTGTGGTGTGATTTTAGGCAATTTGTCTGCTATTTAAAAAATTAAAAAGGAAAATAAAATGATTACAGTGTGCACCTGCAAAGTTCTGTGCACGTAGCAACTCCAGCTGTTTTGTTTTGTGATAACAACACCAAACACGATAAAGATGTCCCCCCCTGCGGCTGCCATCTCAGACTTGTGATGGGTTACTGGATTAAATATATCTGAGCCCAAAGTTTATCAGAGCATTTGGTCACCAAACATGAAGTGTGTGCGTGCATGTGTGTGCGTGCGTGCGTGCGTGCGTGCGTGCGTGCGTGCATGTGCATGCGCGTGCGTCTCTGTGTGTGTGTAAAAGTCTTGATTGGAGGACAGGGGCGCTTACTGCACCCTGTTAAAACGCCATTTATTTTGAAGACATTTTAAGAGGAGCTGCTGACAGCTGCGCCCCTATTTTATATAGCAAATTTTCTCTGGATAATCTTTGAAGGAAGATGTTGCTTTTACCATTTCAAACATGTTTTACATATGCAGGCTACGGTGGTGCATGTTGCGGTTGTCTTTTTTTTTTTTTTTCTTACTGTTTTGTCAATGTTTTGTCACTTTTTGGGGCCTGTGGCAGAAGACTGAACTTCCTACCTGAACATGAAGCCAAGGTCACGTAAACACAGACATCTGCTTTAAACCTCGTGTTGACACGTTACTTTCTTTGCCCCTAATTTTTGCTTTCCATGCTCATGTCACCCTGTTTATTTTACAACCCATTTGACCATGCTTGCATGAAGGCCACGTCCAATTTACGACCAAACGCCGCAATGTGTTTGGTTTAAATTTACAAGAAGGTATTTTTGCGGCAGTGTTGTATTCCTTTCATCCAAGTTTTGATTTACCATTTGCAATATCTTCAAGACAGAAAAAACCCCTCTTTGGTTCAGCCCGTGGGAGACGTGCAAGACGAAGTGAGTTTATAAATACGTATCACTTAGAAAAACTACTTCCTGCAGCGCAAATCGAGAAGTTGCACCCAAAGTTGAAGGAGTTTGTCAGAATCGCGGAGAATTTCCTGTGAGGCTGCTGCGATCACGCCTCGAAAAAAAAGGGGGAAAATTCACCAACTCAAATAAAATAGAAATCGGAAATGTTTCGAGGCAACATTAATTGTTATTTTAACGCGACGACAAAGTGCACATCCATATAAAACATATCAGTGTCTTTATAAAATAATTATATTTAATCTGTGCCTATTTTAAAGTAGGAAAGTAGGCTCATTTTAGTCCTATGTCTTCTGAGGAGCGATAGATTTTTTTTTTTAATTTACTTTATTAAATTGTATTTTATTTTTTCAAAACAGAGAATGCACGGTGCTTATAAAGTTGGGGACTGCTGCTGTTCATGTCACAGCGAACTGAACCGTGCGCGAACGGCTTCGTGCGAGCAGCAGCAGCAGCAGTCGAAGTAGCAGAGGCTCATCCTCATCGCTACAACTCAGTGCGTAATCGCGCCCAGAAGCGGACCTCTGCAGCGCGGCAGCGCGAAAGGTGCATCTCACACACACACACACACACACACACACACACACACACACACACACACACACACACACACACACAGCTGTTTCTTCTTCAGACCTGTCAGCAGCCCTTGGAAACCACGTCTCTTCCTCTCGTGGATTAGAAATCTGTGCACTAAAAATATCCCTGCAGAACTATGTATATAGCAAGATGCGCTTTCTTTCCTTTTAAGCAACGCCGCACTCACATGACTCCATAAAGATTTTATACAACCTGTTTCGCTTTAATTTATTACAGGGTAACTGAAGAAGCTGAACTTCCTTTTTTATTTAAAAAAAAAAAAAAAAAACAAAACCAAAACGTTCGGTGTTTCCTTTTGCTTTGAGGTTATTTGAAAGTTCAAAAACGCACGTGGAGAAGAACTCGAAAACTTCGAAAGACTCTGAAGACTTTAAATCTGACGAGGAGGAAACGGAAAAGTGTGTCAGACTATCAAACTATTTTTTTTTTTTTTTTGTTTACGCGTGACATTCGATCCAAGTGAGCCGTTTCGAACTCACTTTAAAGGGTTTTGCAGTCTGGCAAAACTGATCATTTCAAAATAAACATTTCGTTCCTATATTTGAAATTAGGCCTTAATGCTAAAAAAAAAAAAAAAAATGTCCAACCTGGACTTTTACAGTCGTATCGAAATTATCCCGGATTGAAAAAAATAAAATCAGGCAAATTACAAGCTACTTAAAAATGATCAGAAACAGCGATTAAATAGAAACCAGCCTTGGTAAGACACAGTTTAAAGCTGCGCGTCCCAGCCTGTTGGCTCTTACCTGCATGCCCGATGTCTTCTGCCATCCGATCTAAGTCTCCCTTAATGATCATCTCAGCAGTCTCCGGGAGTCATATCTGACGTTTCAGCTCTCAACTGCCAGCCTCCAAAAAAACATGCCAGTTTTCCGTGCTCGTCTGCCAGCTCTCTTTTTTTCCTCCCCCTGCTCTGTGATTATTAATTGATATGAATTTCTTGTCGCTCCTCCGGTCCGTCCTCCCACCCACTCCCCTCCCCTCTCCCTCTCTTCTCTGTCTCGCTGCCCCTCCTCTGCCCTTCTGTCTCATCCCCTTCTATTTGAAAAAAAAAAGAAGAGGAAGAAAAAAAAAATACGTGCTCAGACCGGCATCAGTTTCCTCCTATTTTTTCTTTTTCTTTCTCCCTCCTACTAATTTCCTTAGCTATTTTTGAGTCGGACCAATAACGCGCACCGGGATGATAATGGAGCCTCTGTGCGCCTTAAGTGTTTTAGCGCCCCGTGTGATGTCAGTCTATAATAAAACTAAAAGGTAAAACAGAGGGCAGGAACTTCAAGTGACCCCGACTTGAACTTCTCAACACATCGTCTTAAAGGGACATGCAGGCTGTTGGTGCGCGTCGGCGTTTACTGTAAGTGGCACATTCATCGACGAAAATAAAAGTGGGCTCAAATGCAGCGAGTTTGATTCACGAGGAGAAACAGGAGATACCACTCCTGTGGGGGGAAATGATGTATTTCCTTAAAGAAAGAAAGAAAGAAAGAAAGAAAGAAAGAAACGTGTCACCCCTGGATAGCAAACTTTTCAATCTGGTGGAGCATCTTTACAGTTCAGTGAAGGTGTATTTTACCTCCCCCTGGGATGTTTGGAGCTATTAAAGGCTGGGTGAGGCAGAAGGGAGGCGGGGTAAGCTTCTGTTAGACTTCCAAAACAAAACAAAAGAAACAAACAAACAAAAAACAACAACACCTGAGCCGTGAAGCACCTGAGCATGCAGCAGCAGCACTAGTGAGCAGAGTGCTTCAGGGCCTGCTCTTCAGGGTGTTTAAACAACGTGTCAGTCCAGCTCCGGCTTGTCACAGTGACTTCATTTGCGCAATTAAAATGCAAACTGTCTGCCAAATGTGGAGCAGCAACCTGACTTTGACACAAATTTATTTTTAGGTGTTGTTGTTGTTATTCCACAGGTGTCTTTTATTTATTTTTTTCCACTTACATTTGCAGCCATCTCAATAGCAGTCAGATATATTTTTTGTTAAAATATTTAGATATGTGTGGTGCAGCTGTCAGCTGTAGTCTGTTGTTGTTGTGGTTGTCAAGCTGTCAAGCTTGTTGTATTCTATGCGTAAACTTAAAAGTTCACGGTTTCCTTCCAGAACTTTATTAATCAGCATATTTTAAAAGCGAAGCATACAAAATAACAATAGACAGCTAATAGCTAATTGTGACAATAATAAGCTCAAGTATTTTATATCCAAAGTGTATGTGTGTCATCTATAAACCATGCCGGTGAGTTCACGATCCGGATCTTTTGAGTTTCCGCAGCCGCGTTCACACCCGCACGCACACACACACACACACACACACACTCCAGGACGCTCGAACGCGCAACCAAAATCTCACTTTAAAAGTCCCACACTCGCTGTGTGACGCGCGCGCGCCCTGATGCCACCCGTACGCGAGCGTCGCCTCTCGGTCTTACCTCGGACTCATGTCTGTTGCCCTGGCCGTGTGTCTGCTCCCCTCCTCGGAGTTCCCTCATCAGGACCTTCACGGGTTTTCACCACCCCCCCCTCGGACCCGAAACTCCAGCTTTTCTCTGTCACAACTTCTCCTTCCGCGTAACTTCTCTGCCCCTCTCGTCTCCCCCCCACCCCCCGGCCACCTCGTCGTTCGCCCTCCGAGTCCGCGCTGAAACCTCTCACGTGTTCAACAAGACAGGCTGACACTTCAAACTGCGCCGAAGTCCGGTCGGACAGAAAACCCGCCACCGCCGGTGGAGACTTTACGCGCACAGCGACACCCAACGGCGGGTCCCGCTGCTTTTTTACCAAGGAGGGCACACGGAGGTTCCGGATGATGTCTGACACACAGCAGCAGTAGCGTTCAGTTGCACGTTGGTGTTGGACAGAAAACACGTTGAACTGGCTCGCCTTTTGCTAAAAGAAAAAAAAAAAAAACCACATATACATATAAAAAAAAACTCTATATGTTGTAATTAAATTGTTATTACGATTAATAAAACATCCACGTTGCAAGAAGGTGTTTTAACCGCCAAGGAACACCACGCAATAGAAAAGTTAAAATGTTAGTAATTCAAGTGAGCTGTTTAATTATCCCATACTGCAATAAACAAGTTTAAAAATGTAAATTAAAAAAAAAAGGAAAATTTTTATTTCACTTGCACTATGTAATTACTGTAATGGAACAACATATTCATGTTTAAGTAGCAATAAGTCAGTTGTAATTCTTAAATTCAAGCTACCTTTTGAAACACAAAAGGACTTCACTCGTTTTACAGTTGTTCACAAGTTATTCATGCTGTAATTTAGATTGGTTACATGAAATCCTTTTTATCCTAAGTACCCAATATGAATACGTTTTGCTTTTAATGACTTCCTGGGCTATAGGAAGAGGCCACAGCACACGCTATGTAAAACAAACCTTTCGCAGTTTTTTTTTTCTGCTGATACAGAACGCTTTTTTATTCAGAACATACACCGTGACTGGGAAACCCCTTAGAAACGCTCACAACTGGTTGCCAATCGTTGTCTAAGAAACACATATTTGAACTGTTTTTGGGGCTTCGCAGAGGTCCTTTCAAAAACCATAAGCTGTAATAAAGGCCTGTCTGTTTATTTTTTCACTTCTTTCCATAGCCAACTGTTTGAAAGAGTGCAGACTATCATCCACGGGGATAATTATTTTCCCATCTTTGAGGTCATTAATAGACAGCGGATGTGCTCTCTCTCTCTCTCTCTCTCTCTCTCTCTCTCTCTCTCTCTCTCTCTCACACACACACACACACACACACACACACACACACACCAGTCTGCGGCCAGCCAGTGTTTGTTTTGATCACAACAGCAGCTGACAATCGCATGGAGCATGCAAGGTCTTTTCCTCTTTAAATCACCAGAGTCAAAGTTTTTATTGAACCCGTCCGCACCACCCCGAGTGCCTGGTGCAGTGGAGAAAGGTATTGTCTCTCACTTCCATGTTCCCTCGATGAACTGCTGATAACCTCGGTGACGGAGCTACGGCAGAACGGATAGGTTTGCATCAAGGATGTGGCGTAGGTTTCGATTCATGATCAAAAATAGTCTTTTTCCCCATCCAGCTTTCAACAGGTAGTGGCATTACAAGCTGTTTGCCATGTGAGTTCACATGCAGCGCCTGCTCTGCTTTTCTCATATAATTTTATCACACCTTGAGAGAGATTGACGCAGACCTGAAGACAACAACATGTGTGTGTCTCTCGGCCAACGCTCTTGCATTGTCGGACCCTCCGACCTCAGAGTGTTCAACCGGTGAGCTTGTTTTGTTCAAACGATATGCGAAACGCCCAAAACAGCTGCAGCACCTACTGCCGCAGCACCCAAGGCCTCGGTTTTTCTTTGTATGTCAGCGTGCGGTTGCGCGGAGACGGTATCTCGCGAATCAATCTGCCTACAGGGGCCTGCGCTGGACAATCAACCAGAGCCCTGTCAAAATATAATTTAATCAGCCATAATCTGAAACAGAGAAAACCTGAAATGCTGAACTTTTAATGAACTGTAAAGGCCTCAAAATTGCTGCTTGTAAGCAATGATTCAATTAAAGCTGCGGGAGGACGAGGAACCAATCACAGGCCAGACCAGCCCATCCCGGAGAGCGTGCATGTGTGCTTCCCCTCTAAAAAACCAAGGCCCGATGAGACGAGGACGCAGAGCGAGAGATAAGGCAGCCCGGACAGTAAAATCCCTGAGCAGTCTGCTGTTACCCTCTAAATCACACCGCTTTCCCACCACACTACCACGTGTGAGCGCGCAAGATTTTATATGCGACATATATCTTGCCGGAGCATTTAAGTGCTGGAAATGGAAACACAATGGGGTTGGGAATAGAGTGAGTGGCTGCAGCCAATTCTTTTGGACATCTGCGCGCGGATACGTTGCGGGGTCACCGTGTCTCCGAGGTCTCAAACACCTCGTTTCAATTTAGGTACGCAATCACCTTGTTAGTGCTGCATTTCTCTCTGCCAGCAAAGCGTAATGGAGCACAACCTAAAGGAACAATGCTGCTCCCGGTGACACATTTTCTGTCCAGAACTTCAGCGGAGCAGCATTGCAAGCATGCTCATCCCAAAAAAAAATCTCCAAACAGATCATATTTAGCCCTCTGTTTACAACCTCCTGCAAAAATGGTTGGTTTTTATCTTAATCTTGATCTTGATATCAGACAAAACCAAGGCATACATGAGGTGCTGCCAATACCTGGTTGGGGCTGTTTCCTTTAGGGAGGCATCTTCGCACTTTGTGACATCACAAAGGGGTAATTTCCTTAAATGAGTGCTTTCAGTGAGCATTTCATGAAAAGTGAAGCAAGCAAAAAGGTAAATGACGAACCTTTCTAGTTTTCTAGAGACGCCCATTATTGTTAGAAAACACTGGCCCAGTGAGTTTCTCATGCAGGCCGCTTTCACTCTGAATAGACGGCCGACACCTCGAAACAAGCCGCCTGACTGCCCCACTTTTATTAATGAGTCAAACTTGAGTCACTTTCTTGCTGTCTTTTTGGGACGCAGCCACACGTACTTCCAGATGCTTTTTGGGACAGCCCCAGACACCAACCCCCCAACCCCCACACCACCACCGCCACCGCCTCCAGATTCCCTTCACCACCTAAAATTGAATGGTAGGTTCAACATTTACACACAGACCACTCCTAATTCAATCTAACAAGCAGTTTTGCGACAGTTTCAGAGCCCAGGCGTGGAAGGTTTGTCATTTGAAAGAGCGGAGATGCTGCGAACGTCTCGCTGGCTTCATGTTCAAGTTTACCCAACTGCTGATGATGTTGGATGATCACCATGATTAAAACCAGATTAAAATACTTTTTTTGCACAAAGGGAAATATTTATGAATGCAAAATACTTTATGGTTTTGGGAACACTCGTAACAATTTTTTTATTTTTCTATTTCCCAAATATTTTTGACTGCTTTCGTCATGGCGGTATGAGGTTGTTTTTTCTTTAAGTGCAGGCTGTGCTTCAAGCAAGCCACCCAAAGGCCACTAAATAGGCAATTGTAGAGGTGCAAACCCATGGATTTCAAACTATGGTCACATCTTACAGATTGCATGAATGAAGAAAGACTGTGTGGTGTTGCAGGGAGCTCTACAACTAAATTGATCTTGAGTTGGGATTGTTCCAATTGCAATTATGGTTGTATTTACTGCTTTGGCACAGAAGGCACTATCCAAATTTTTAATCATATCAACTAGTAATGGCTGGAAATTATGAAGAGCTTTTCTAGGTACTTAAGATGTTTAAGCACTGTCAAGTGGGCGGCAGCAGTCGTGTTTCTAACCAAATGACAAACTGTGTCTTTCCTGTTCTTCTCTTTGCTCTTGATTTAATCATCAGGATCATTAACATTTGCATAATCATGTTACTAAAAATGATAATTCATGTCCGAAAACATCGTTAAAAAGCAAGACAGCACCCAAGAAGGTTCGTAACATTGATAAAATGTGAAAACTGGGGCCTCTTCAGAGCAAAAGAGAACATTCTCTGTTGCTATGTTAGCACCAAAATGCCTTGTAACTAATAATTAGGCCTTTTAAAACTGGGACCGAAAGGAAAACCTCCTAATCGTATAAAGCGTTTTATTAACAATGAGGCAGAATAATCCAATCATAACCTCGCGTACCAGTCCACAGGCCGCTTTGTTCTGCCCACTCTTGGGCAAACGCAGCAGTTTAATGGCTTTGTTTGAAAGTGTGTATCCCTGCAAATATGTGTTTGTGTGCGGGACCAGTCCGATCACGGTCTGCGCAGCACATGGCTATCTGATGCTCGGCCCCTTGCTCCCTGCGCTTTCTCCTCATTTGCCTCACACATTGCAGCCGTTACCCTTTTGCCCCCTTGTCACCGCACCTCCCCACCACCCCCCCGACACCCCCTCCTCTCCTCTCCGTCCAACTTCCACTCGCACAAGCGAGGGGAAGAGCGAACCTTTTGTTTTCTACGTCCGACCTGTCCACCCCGCTTCGGCCTCCACCTCCTCCTCCTCCTTCTCCTCCTCCTCCTCCTCTCTCCTTCCCCTCTTCTCCTCCTCTTCACTGACTAAATCTCTTTTCCGGCTCGACTCTGCTGAAAACCATATGGAGTGTGACATCACCAGGGCAGGAAGCAGGGAGAGGGGAATGGCAGAGCACGGGGAGAGATTGGCTTGCCAGGTCTCTGCGCAGTGATGTCAGCAGAAAAGCACTCTGGGAGGCCCGTCGGGGCGTCGGGGGGGTGGGGGGGCTGGGAGGGGGGGTGACAGCGGAGCAGGTTGGAAACCGTATCCTTTCTTTTTTTGGATTTCACTCCCACCTGGATAATCAGGGGGAGGGTGGAAAGGCAGCTTGCGCCTCGAAGGCAACCTTGATGTGATTTGTTGACGTTTTGGGACGCGGACGGCCTTCCAAGTGTTACACTTGTGCGCAGGTGTAGGCAACACCTTCCTCCGAGGGGAGGGGAGGGGAGCACGGCGCCAGCCCCCCCCTCCCTCCGCCAAGTCGGAGGGGTTTCGTATTGTCCCCGCGATGCTCCGACCTCCTACGGATCATCCAGCAGACTCGTCCTTCCAGTCGCTGGCAGTCCCAATCTGCTCGCCAGGCTTTGTGTCTGTCAACCTCCCTGCACCCCCCCGCCACCACCTCCCTCTCTCCCTCCCTCCCTCCCTCCCTCCCTTTTGTTCTCTGGGTGAACTCTCCAGCTTTGTTGTGAGATTCTGGGCTCCATACCATCGCTGGCGACCCGTCCAGCTCTCTATCAGCACACAGAGATACACATAAACACACAGTCAGCATCTCTCTCTCCCTCTCTCTCTCTCTCTCCCTCTGTCCCGCACACAAGTGCACACTTGCATGAAAAAATACCCCTTCCCCTCTGATTAATGGCAGAGCTGGGGTGGCTGCCAGGCGAGGAGGGGAAGGGAGGGCAGGAGAGGAGAGCAGAGGAGGAAAGGAGAGAAGAGATGAGGAGAGGGCTGCAGCTGTGGGTTTGGAGTGGATCCCTGCAGCCCCTTTGCTGCCCCCTCTCTCCATCTCCTCTCTGGACTCCTCAAGGGACACACGCCTTGGCCAGGCCCCAGGAAGCGGAGAGTCAGGACCAGGCTAAGGGGGAGAAAAAAGGGGAGGAAGGAAGGATAACACAAAAGAAAGAGAAAAGCAGACCTAGGCTAATGCAAAAGTATTGTCAACGAGTGCATGAGATGCAAATGTTTGCTCCACTGTTCCCAACTTTTTTTTTCTCTTTTTTCAAACAGTCCATCAACAATCGATAAAGCTCTTTGGTTTTGCATCATTAAATTTCAGCGTCCCACACACGTGCGGAGAATTAAGCTGCTCTTTGTTTCGCAAAGCCCACGACCTTTCCTTGCGATCGTCTGGTTATCGGGGGGGAAAAGTGCAGCCTCAGACGCAGAGGTCTTCTCTCTCCTGGACTGAGCAGACGACCGTTGTAAGTCTGCAGGTGGCACCAGACGCAAAGTGAAGGAAACATCTGTCCAGGAACTGCACCTGCTGGCACTACAGTTTTGCATGACTTGACTTTCAAGACCCTTCACGCCCTAAATCTTTGTGCTCAGAAGTCGTTGCATCTAAAAAAATCAGTCTTTTTTTTTTTATTCCAGATAATCTTGAACTCTCACTTTGAATTGCTTCTATTTCCTCTGCTTGAATTTTGCAGCGTGTGAGCAGCTTCCATTATGTCCTCTCAGTTTTACTTTCACAAAAGACTAATAGTCAGTGTGCAGTCAACGGTATTTGTTTCAATACCTGAGAATTTAGACCAAAATATCTACAGTAATACAAGTATAGGTCTATTTAGATTTATTGTGGATATTTTACATTATAGGCAGATTTCTCTGCAAAGATGACCTGAACAACACTCCTCCCTCTGTCAGCAATTAAAACTCTCACTGTCCTTCTAAGTAGCTGATTGCAAGAGGTTCATTCGCCAGTAACAGGAAACAGTATCACACTGAAAAGGGGGGAGGAGGGGAACAGTGATTTCATGGGAAGGTCGTTCTTTTCATCTGTGAGTTTACTTTGGGGCTGGCTCTGGTTGCTTCCTGGGGAACATGATGAATGATGAGAGCAGTAGGAGAAATCACAGAATGTATTGGCACAGACGGACTCGAGAGAACCGTCTCTGGCTGAATGCTTTTTTTTCGCTTCACACATGGTTTACTTGCGTGCCTCCGTAATCTTGTCAAAATCCTTTGCAACAAATCCGAAAGAAATTGTTTTTGTTTCGTTTTTTTAAGTTTCCAAACATGTTCCAATTGTCTCTTGCCGGTCAATGTACTTCGAAGAAGAATTGTGGAGGCCAGCCCTTCATGATGTCACAGAGGGTCCCGATACGTAAATGATTCTGAGCATGGTGTTGCTTCCACACTTGGTTTTGTCTCCTTCCAATTATGTGAGAAACACAACAAATCATCAGCTAACTATAAACTGAGGGTCAAACATACTGTCATATTTAGTTCCACTGAGGTTTGTTTTTGGTGACACGGTGGCGCAGTGGTTAGCGCTGAGCCTCACAGCAAGAAAGTCGTGGGTTCGATTCCGGGCCTGGGACCTTTCTGTGTGGAGTTTGCATGTTCTCCCTGTTTCTGCGTGGGTTCTCTCCGGGTTCTCCGGCTTCCTCCCACACTCTCACAATTGAACACTCTAAATTGTCCGTAGGTGTGCATGTGAGTGTGAATGGTTGTTTCTCTCTATGTGGCCCTGCGATGAATTGACGACTTGTCCAGGGTGTCACCCTGCCTTCGCCCTATGACAGCTGGGATAGGCTCCAGCAGACCCCCTTGACCCTGAGCTCGGGAAGAAGCGGCTATTGAAAATGGATGGAGGTTTGTTTTTTGGGGTTTTTTTTCAATATGGTTATAAAATGCAGCCTTCACACTTGACACTTTGAGACACTGCACCTCCTCATTAGATGCAAGATCAACTTATCTGGTCTGAAATTGGGGACTTTTTTCTGGTTGACTCCCTCAAAGCATGCAAGATGTTTGGGTATTCCTGTACGTGCTCAAAGCAAACGTGTGACTGGCTGCGCCTGCGATTCAGGGGTGGGGGGGCGGATATTTGGGGGCCTATTATCTCGCTCCTCACCCTCACGACTCTCAGTGTTTTATGGGCTGTGTGTTGCGGCGCGCTGACCTCCTCCTCACCCCGGTGCCACCCAGCCAGTGAAGGATTCAGGCGCACACGGCCCCTGCCAAAACCCCATAGCGCCACATCTGCAATCCATAAACGCCAGCCACTCTCTCTCTTTCTCTCTCTCTCTCCCTCTCTCCTTTCTCGTCCCTCGCCCACACTGCGTCAGATTCTCACACTCCTTCGTTTCACTCTCTCTTTATCTCTCCCTCACCCACTTGCTTTTTTTTTTTCATTTTAATTCCTTTTTGTACATTCCTTCAGCCCTATCCTCCCATTTTCTTCACTTCTGGTTTTATTCAGCCCGCAACAGGAGCTTCCCTTATCTGTCACTCCCCTCCTCTGGCTCTTTTTTGCTCTTCTTTCTCTCTCTCCAAATCCTAATCCACGTCCAGTGGAAAAAAAAACACCTCAGCCTGCTATGCGTTTGGGGGGGAAGAGCCAACTAACTGTGGTGGCAGCGTGCTGAGAACCACAGGACTTCAGCCGATCCCAAACAACAGCAAGTGGCCAGCGTCAGCGGCCTCCTCGGCCCCTGCCAGACGCAGCTCTTCTTGTGGGACTCAGCCGCACCACGTCGCACTTGGTCCCCGAGCAGCTCGGCAGCTTATCTGTTTCTAATTGATAGTGAGTGGAAAAGTACAGTGCACTGCAATCATATAAAGCCAGCACCACGTTCGTACATCTGTTGTTTAAAAGCACTCCCCATCAAGGGGGTATTGAATTCTCTCTCTTTCTCCCAAGCCCCCTACGCCCCCAACGCCCCCGCCAGTCGTGTTCAACACATCACCGTTTCTGTGCCCTCGCCTTGGAAAAGAAAAGGGAAAAAAAAATAGCAAAGTGAGAAATAAAGTGAGTGTTACCGACTGAACTGTCCAGAGCGCCCAGCCAACACCCCTGTGGGCAACAGACTTTTGGACAGTCTTTTTTTGTCTGTTGTGTTACCGTAATCGCATAAAAATGCACAAGTTGAACTTTTGCCCCACTTTGCTTCGTGGATCGTGCACTCCTTCCCATCTCAAAAGTCTTCACCCCTCTGATTTCCCAGACATATTGGTATGCCAGTGCGGCACAGTCTCCCTGCACAGCCCTCGTGTGAATCACATTGCAGCAAAGCATGCTAAAAGCTGTTCAATGATAGATATTGCAACTCATAATAAACAGGAGTTTTTGAGCAACAGGGCATCAGTGGGGTCAAGGGACGACGTGATGTGAAGAGCAGAGCACATGGAGGGAGGGGTGTGGAGGAGGTTAGTGGTGGGTCAGGTCAAGCGCACAGTGGAGAAGTGAAGTGGTGAAATGTGTCTGGCTGTTGCTGAGCCAAGCAAAGCAACAACAAAAAAAACCTTTAAGTTCTTGTTTATTAATTGCTTTCAAATTCTTGATCTTTGTAGCTAATATTCTTGAAATTCCAAAAATATTTTACAAATAAACTTATGACAGCAGATTATTGCATTTTATTTTATGTACAGAGGTCATGTATTATGCTCTGTTCACATCTGTTATCTGATGATCTTCACAAGTACTCTTTGTGGCATCACAATGGCCTAATTTCCTAAACTGCACTTGTTGGCACATTTACTGAAAAATGATGCAAGCTTAAGAAGTGTGTTCATACACTACGTAGTGATATGTTGGAACTCATTAGGAACGTGAATTTAACATAATGTCAAACCATTAAGCCGGTTAGCTGCTTATAGTTAGGTACGTTAGCTCTTTATACACAGCTAGGTTTCAAGCGGGAGAAAAACAGCAGGCACGTCTGCCTAAATGCTGAGTGTTGCGAAGGAAATGGCCTGAACAATGTCTGACTAATGCTAAAGACGATTATTCAGCTAGTAGTTTCTGTGGCAACAACCATCGTTAAGTTTAATCATACAGGCAACCACGGGCGCACGAGCTATTTATTCGTTTGGATGTTTGACCCATTTAAACAAAGTTGAGTTGCTTAACAAAAGCGGCGGGGAAGTCGCTCAATGATACATTGCTGCCATCTAGTGGCAGAAGGGGACCCGGCAGTAACTTGGACAGCAGAAAAGCAGAGAACACGCTTTAATCCTTATTAAACAGGAGATCCTTTGGATCTAATCACTTTAATTGAATACACACTAGAACTTGAACGCCGACAGGCTGCTGTAATTGATCTGTCAATACATGAAATGTGTCGTCCTTGCAGCGAATTATTCCATGTCCAAGTCTTCCATCTCCACCGTGCCTTCTCTCTTGACCCACTGTAAAGGCAGCGGCACATAGGGGTCATACGTCCAGCGAGGATACACTCTCTTGTACAAATTCATCAGCACTGTGTCTTGAGATGGCAGCTGGTTATCAAATACACATTTCATGTGACCGTGTGTTCCTGGAAAGATTAAAAAAGAAAGAACAAAAAAAAAGCCATTAGAAATCAACAGAGTAGATGACAGAAACAGGAAAAGGTTTTCTTGCTCTTTTGTTAATACTCTCACCTAATGCTTCCTTAATGTGGCCTCTGCGACCCCACTTTGTTCGCAGCTCCACGGGCTTGAACCACATGATGTCATCTAACATGCAGAGGAAAAAACAGCGTAAAGGTTACACTTGAAGCCCAGGGAAGGCAGAAAAACACGAAAACAGTCCAAACAAGAGACTTTTCCCTCTCACCTCTGTTGAAGAACATGTAACGCACAACAGCGGAGCGGCGGTTAATTTTGAAGGGGTGTCCACTGAGGACAATCCTCTTCAGCACGACACGCCGAGGATCACAGCTGAGCAGGCTGCCTGTGGCCACCAGGTCCTGGATGCCTTGAGTTACGAGACAACACAAAGTCTTAAATGATGAGAAGGAATTGGCATAAGATTGAGAAAGGATAGAAATAATCAAGTAGTTTCCAAGAGAATACATGCACCCTGTAGTTTGAAATCAAAAAGTGGCCAAGCAGCAAGAAATACACGTTTTTAGGAACATGCAGGATCTTTTCCCCCTCACCATCACTCCTTTGCTTGAAGAGCAGGACTCCTGCTGGGGAGAAGGTGATGGGAGCGTACACCGACACCACAGTGGGGGCATCTGGCCTGAGGAAGCGCTCCATTTTATGCTTGTCAGCTAGAAAAAAAAAAAGACATAACACGGTCAAAAAGTATTTCATGGCTATGTCCAGTATTTCAGTCTGGGAATTTGTCGTAGAAATAAATATTTAGCATTTGCATATTTTGCACATTTTGCTTTTGATCCGTAAAATAAAGAAATGGCAAAGTCTCTGCAATTAGCAGCTAATAGCATTTAGGTGTTTTCAAGCTACAATTAAGTGCTTAAGAATTTCAAGTAAGAGGTGGTGAATGGAAACTAAATGTATCTTGTGATGCTGCTGCATGAAGTGTGGAGGGGAAAAGTGATTTCGATAGCAAAACCCAGAAAAGTGCCACTAACGGCGTTAACAAATCTGATTGATTTAAGGAGGAATTCTGCTGATTAACTGACTCTGAACATGTGGTAATAACAGTTTGCTGTTGAGTTTTAACTCAAAGTTGTTGTTTGCTGTTTATAGGAAGACTTCTCAGAGGTATTATTAGCTGTGTCGACAACCTGACGTGTGCTGGGAGAAGATGGGCGAGGCCCGGAAGCGCCGGAAGCCGCAGTGAAACACCAGCTCCTCTTTGGACTTAATGGGCTCTGTGTTGCTGGGATGTCTCCTCACCAGCACGTGCATCACCGACATCTAGACGCAAACGAAAAACAAGAAAAGCAAACGACGAGGCCGTTAATTGAAGAACGTAAAGACAAAAGAAAACACCCTCGTCAGAAGTCGCACCTTCTGCTCATGAGGCAGGAGAGACACCAGGGTCAACGGCCTCCCAGACTGCACACTTTCCATCACTGACGAAGGCACGTCGATGATGTGCAGCGTAACATACCAGCCAACCTGGAACAGAACGCTTTGGCTGAGTCACACAGTTCAATCCAAGTGTTTTATAACCATCATTCTTTTTTTTAATTCTAATTTTAACCATTGCTCCTTCTTCGTCCTCTGCAGCCTCGGTCAGTATGCGACGGCGGGTGCGATCAAAGCTCTGGAACTGGAAGATGCGTGAGTAGTTCAGAGGCAAGTTCTCCATGGGGTCCCAGGGCGAGGAGCGGAAACTTTTCAAGCCTCTGTAGCGCTGGAACCTGGACACGACACATGTGAGGGGGTGAAGTGAAGCCTTGACGTAGCTGCGGATATTTGTCTTTCTCATCTGCTTTCCATGTGGACCAAATCCACTGCACGTGCACGTCTTCCTGCGCTACATTTGACAAAGACTGACCTGATCCTAGCGGCCATGTCGAGGGGCGTGTCCACCTCATCGGGAAAGATTTCATTGGCTCGAGCATCGCGATAGCGCTGAAGGCCTTCTTCCTCCGCGGCTTCATCCATGTGGTTGTCATAGCGCTGATCTGCTCCAGTCCGTTCCGTGGAGCACAACTCTTCCTCCTCCTCCTCCTCCTCCTCTTCCTCCTCCTCTGAGGCACAGCCTGACCCTGGATCCTGAGCAGAAAGAAGAAATTGCACAAAGCCTTAATAAATACCAGAGAAATGATCAAAACCAAAACAACTTCCACAAGCTGGTTTAAACACTTTTCTTTCTGACATGAACGTGAGAAAAGGTTGTTGCATTCAAACTTGAGGAATCCCGGTTTTCCTATAGTTATATGATACGTTTTTCCCAGGAAGTCTTCATACAGCCTGTTCCAGCCTCTGTTCAGCTTCTCAATATTTGACTTCCATGGGCACTGGCTTCCTCAGAGAAAATAAACCATCAAAGAGGACACATTGCAGTGCTGTGTTAACTGGCAGAGCCACACATACGGAGGGGAAGCTCTCTGCATGGGGTCGATTCACAACATTTCCAACATCCCCTCTATAATAATAATAATAATCCACAACCATTTGAAGCACTCCTTTCCCCCATTGTTAACTTCTCCGAAAAAGTCATATTCCTGCGTGCGGACGGCGACATCAAACGCATGCTAATAACAATTTTGGATCGTAATGAAGCCGTCGCATACGGAGAGCTTCCCCAGCCTCTTTTCAAGCAGGGCTGGAAATAAATAAATGATCCGCCCCTCCCTTCGTCCAGACAGGAAGTTCTGTTCACAGGACAGGAAGACAGGAGGCTTCTCTCGGGACCGCTGCTCCAAACACTATTGTTGTGGCGAGCAGCCTGGCACTACAAGCCAGAGACAGACAGTGAGAAAACAAACTTGGGCCTCACTGTTGCGAGATGCACCGACTGCGGGTCACGTATGCAGCCGAGCGACCCAGAGATGGATGACAAAAAAAAAAAAAAAAAAAGTTTAAAGCAACTTGAATGACTTGTGAATACATCAAGTCGTTTTTCAAATCACCATTATCTTCAGCTACACCTTTAGGGGGAAAACGGTGACATCAAGAACACTTCAGATGCTGACCTGCGACATGTTGTCCTCGTCCTCGCCCTCCATGGCCTCGTCCAACATGTCGTCGTCGTCGTCGTCCTCTTCACTGCTCTCTTCATCCGCCTCTCCGTTCTCACCGTCGTCTTCGTCAACAATCCACGTGGCCTGATAGTCCGACGTTCCCTTGGGGACCTTCATCACGCGTTTGTTCTTCCGGGCCTCTGAACAGCAGAGAGGTATCAAAGACACGTTTACAGGTGAGTCTGCCAGCACCCTGACTGCCTACATTGAACAATAAGATGTTTTCAATGTGCAGAGCTTTTTTTGTTTTGCAGATAAGAAGGTCGTTTGTGCCTGAGCAAAAGGAAGAGGCAATAAGCTTCTGGTGATGATGTTTTGCAGGCTGACTATAGTACAGAAACACCCTGCTGTTCTCTAAAAACAGCTGGGAGATTTGCAACAGAATTCGTTTTTTTTTAGTTTAGGAGAATGGTGGTGAAAAAGACAGGACGTTATGTGTTCAGGAGAGAAAATGTTCAGGACAAAGATGAAATTGAAAGGCAGATTATTAAAATCAATAAATAAATGAATGAACATATAACAATGATCAAAGTATGCACAACAGATGGATATTAATAGGTCAGAGTCTCTTGCCCTTCATGCCCTTCCCTCATACTTTCATCTATTGTATTGTGTAGCTCGATAACCTTGCCTGGCACTGTCCCATGCCCGTCAATTGTTTCTTGATATTTATTTTATGAATGTTTGTTGCAAGTATGGAATCTAACCACTGGGAAGCTACACACGAATTGCCCCAATTGTAAATAAACAAAGTAGTATCAACTTGACTGAACTGCAAATGCAATCAGTTCCTTTATTTAATATGTTTGGACCTTATATCTGACCAGGTAGCATACACAGCACTTGATCTTCTTCCTGCAATGTGTTTGGTCTCAAGTTGTTCTGTAGTAAAAAGTATTTTTTCTGCACCTTTGGCTTCCAGCAGCTCAGATTCCGTCGGCCACGTTTGCTCCCCGTCCATGGGGTCGATGTCAGCCTCTGCCTGGAGACTCTCCCGGGAGGACGGGTCAGCCTTCATTAAGACTCGCACTGGAGCTGCGTCTTCACCTCCGTCCTGTGGGAGACGCAGGAGAACCGGGTCAACGACGATGAGAAAATGTGATACTTAGTTGTGACTACTCGAGTAATGCACTACAGGGAAAGTTGTACAGTCTATAAATCAAAGTCTTTTTTTTTTTAGCATTACAAAAGTACAAGGAGTTTTACATAACCTACCATCATGTCAAAATCGCCTCCCTTGCCTCGCTTTGCTTGTCTTGTAGTTGCGTTGAGAGGCAGAGGGTCTGCAGGAGCGTCAATCTGACTCAGCTGAAAGTCCCCGTGTCCGCTGATGTGCACCAGTCTGTCAGCACGCAGGGGACGACCACGGACGTACCCAGAGACACAGAGCGTGCCCAGGCCGCTGGGTCCACCGCTGGCCCCCTCAGCCGCACTGTTGGGCGTGAACGTGACATGCTGTGCCAAAAGGTGGGGACGTCTGGAGCGAAAGCCGAGTTTTCTCTGCCTCTGGCTGCCCAGGTGTCTGAGGAGAAGAGTGCCATCCTGCTCCGAATCCAGGGGGAAGAGACGGGCATCGGGAAAGCGGTTCTCAGTGATCTTAGACAGCGCTCTCCTGGCATCCACCCTCTTTTTCACAGGAAGGTCAGTCACACCCTGACACACAAGGGCTACGATTTGAAGACAGAGACGGAGGCAAAACAAAAACAGAGAGTATATAACAACTTAAGATGGTACTTAAAAACAACCAACCAATCTGCTTGATTAAGAGGCTTCAGATGTATGTTTTACACCTACCATGACTGGGCAGGCCCTGCGCAAAGAGGCAGGAGAGACAGTAGTCGCCGTAACTGTCCCAACCTTCAGTGGCGTCCAGAACAAAAACAAGACTATCTGCAATCTTCGCCACATCCAGGAGGGAGTGCAAGTCAGCTGAAGAAAAAAAGAAACCATCAGGGACAAGTCAAACATGACCAGGTGAAAAATAATGCTGATGATGCAGATAAATTGCCACAAATGTACATAAGATGACCATCTGAAGGACTTTTCCAATATCACAATCAATTTCTTGACCGATTCTTTCTTATAAGTAAAATATAAAATAAAATAGTGGAGAATTGGGTCTTGGCTTTGCGACTGACTGACTGATTGACTGAGAACCCATGCTGTTCATACAAGAATTTGACTGATAATTTCATCACATACCGCTGCTTTGGCTTAGAAAGATGAACCGTTGTTTAAAGTGAGGCAGAATAAGTCCAAAACTGTCTTCGATGCCGCTGACACATCGATCCTGATGCACGATGCCACCGGCACCCTCTCCACGCAGCAGTTTGGTGACAGCAGCGACATCGACTCCCGCATGAAGGGACACCACCACGACTACGTGAGGAGGACCGTCCCTGGTGCCAAGACGTCTTTTCTCTGTCAGGACCTAATGAGGGCAAAACACAGGAAAATTCCTTCAAGACTAATTGGAGAATCGTATTAAGAAGCATCTTCATTTGAAAGTGAAAATTACCATGTCTTTCTTATTTCTTCGCAGCTGGTTGGCTTTGTGCCTGCGGTCCATCTTGTACTGCTCCCTCCTCTGTTTTTTGGTGAGGGTTATCACCGATACTCGGCCTAAGAAACAGTTCAACACAGAATGTTAACATATACTTCAGATGCAACGTTTGAAAGATTGATTTGGAGCTGTTAACTTTCCACAATGGTTATTACGGCTGAAAGGCAAATGCTTTAATTGTACGGTCTACTTCACCATTGTGAGGAAAAAGAATTGTCTGCACAAATAGTGCTCTAACTCAATAACTCAGTGTTCTTACAGAGTCTCACACAATTATGTCTATTTGTAGTTAATTATGCCAAGCTCTGTAGCAATAACTCCTCTTTATAGGTACATCTGATTACAATTATTTAACAGCTGTTCTCAGACTAGACAGTGCGTCACGTGATCATAATAATGAATTCACGTCAAATCTTATAATATACGTCCTAGGAATAATAATAGTTTCCATTTGGGGTCAAGGTGTCCTGACCATTTATTACGTTGGGTGATTCCCAACGTAATAAATGGTAAATAAGCAGGTGAAGGAACACATAGAATATATCATTTCTACACTTGTCTGTCTTGACAAGACCTTGCAAAGAGAAGTCACAAGACAACTACACAGTAACTGTCAAGCAACATTATAATTCCATTATACTCTCAACACGTGTATTAGAGCCACACACCTCAGAGACTTTGTATCGACGGAAGCAATTCTGCAGCACTTTGTTGGACTTACCTTTGTTTTCTCTCTCAATTTCGCCTTTCGTCCTGTGCTTGCCATGCTTGTGGACTTTATTCTTCTGTTTATATGCGCCGGCTCTGTGGCCTTGTTGTTTTTCCACATTCGCAGCCATTTTTTGACCATGTGGTAGAGACAGACGATTGACTTCCTCTTTGCGCTGACGTCATCATAAAGGCGTGTCTTTAGACTTCCCGTCGAGTCGTCCACTTCAAAATAAAAGCATATATTATGGTTCTGACACGCGGACATGAAAGATATACTTTTAACAACACCTCGCGGCACCTCTTACAGCTTCCCCATGTTTGACGCTTTGTTCAAACATTAGTCTAGGAAACCAGGACCTGGTTTGTATTGGAAACGCTAGGACATAAGCCAGACAAATCATACATTTTATCCACACAAGAGTTGAGGTTGCGTCGTTTTATCAGGCAAAGTTGCCCTACGAGGTGTTAAAGCGCCACCTAGTGACAAATTTGTTAGCCCTCCCCAAAAAAATCTGTCAGGAATTTAAGCAGACTTCACAGCTATGTGTGATCGAGATTATCATGGAGAAGGACCCAGCGAATGGTGTTATTCCAACTTCTAAAAGTAACTCGTGTTGGTATTTAAACTCATTTTTGAATTATGTAATTAATTACATAAATTGATGTCGACCAATCGAATTCGCAGGAATTATAACAAGAAATGTCCCTCCCAAACAAAATCAATTAAATTCCCGACTTTTTACTTCTTCCTTGTCCACATAACGATAGTGTTTTATTTATTTAACCACGTAAATGAATAAATACATTTTGTAGATTGAATTGCTGCAAAGCGCTAATACTTGTTTAATCTCCGCCTCTGGATGTTTTTTGGGTCACAGAGAGTTTAGTGAAACTGCACCATGCAGGGCGGAACTGCTCGTCTCGACTATGTCGAAAGAAGACCAACAGACAGGCACAGCCACTGCTAAACTGCACGACTGAGTTTTTAAAGCATGCCCATGCCCTTCTCCTAGTCAGAATTTCAACTACTGCGACGCCGTCGAGAAGCTCGTTTCTGGCCGATTTGGGGACGTGTTCAAACTTCCCTCAAATTCTCCACAACGTATTTTCACGAAGGGAGGCGGCGGTTGAGCACTCGGCAGCCATCTTTGGATCAGCCTGGGAGTGGGGAATCGACTCTTCTGGCACCCCAGTTACTTCGAGGGTGGGGATTTCTCCTATAATCATTTCGTAAATGTTTAGGTTTTAATCGACTGACAGCGTTCGGAACCACGAGAAGTCGGCACACAGAGTCAGTGCGGCGGGCATGAAACGCGGAGAATATTTCTACGAGCTCAAAGTGTTTTGAAACGCACGACACTCTGTTACAGTGCTGAAAAGCTGGCCTGTCAAGAGAGGGTGAGTTTCTGCTCTCTAAGCTAAGCTAACTTAGCAAACACTACATAGGTTGGCTTCGCAATAGGATGGTTTCTGTGAAACATTTGCGCAAAAATCCATGTCATTCGTGTGGGCGTTCGGTTGCTCGGTGAACACCTCTCGAATATTGCCGGGGTGTTTTTCTTAATCATATGACACGTAACTTGCTTCCCGCTAACGCTAAAGTTTGGTGTGTGCTGCTAACGTTACAGCCAGTGCTACATGTCAGACTTTGCCAGTTTCGCTGTACTCGTGTGACAACCAAAGCGGTATTTAGAAAAGTGGCAACTTGTATAAAACCACTTGTTCCAACCGCCTTGTGGTAAAACTCATGTAGGTACTACTGAGGTAGCCACGGATAACTTGCGTTGTAACGCAGGACTCGTGGTTCAGATGCCAATGGCAGTGAAAACCTTGTTGATTTCACTCTCAAGGCAGTGACAGTAAGTGAATTTCAAAGTGCTACTTTATTCCGACTATCAAAATCCTAGCCAGATCCAAGTGGCATTTCTTTAATATTGTGTTTTGTCCCCAAGGGCCAAAGTTTTCTCAAAGCCACTTTTTTTTTGGTTGTTTTTCCTCATACATGTGTTGTAAAGATAAAGCGAGGAAAAACATGTGGCTGTCACTGATAATAGCTGTCTGATGTGCTTAAGATTGGCTTTAAAAGGGGAGAAAGGCTGACTGTTCAACTAATTAACTAATTTAAGGGAAAATATGAGAAATTAGTTGTGACTCCCACCTAAAATTTGACTTTTGAACACTTATTCAAAAGGTCAGCTAAACTGAGTCTGAAATTCTAGTGTGTCTGAAGCATACCATTTTTGTTAAGCCTAGTCAGACAGATAATCACTCCTCAAAAAGTGCTCACCAGGGCCTTCTCCCACCTCCCTATAGCTGTGCTAACAGGAAATGCTGAGAAACGCGCCGCAGTGAGGACATACATCGGGAATTTCAGCCCTCCAGCTTTGTTGTCCTGTCCTGCTGCATTCTTGTGTGTGTGTGTGCGCCCGCGTGCGTGCGCGTGTGTGCTCTATGAAAAGCAAAGGTGTTTTTCTGAAGGGTATCACTGCTCATCACTCCCTGTTGTGCTCACGTGTCCACAGTAGAAATTTTGCCCATCACGAGATAAGACAACGAGGCTCATTCATGACCAACAATGTAGTAAAGGACAATGGCAATAAAGAGGCACAGTCCGACATGGTAATGAGGCTTTATTTCAGAGCTGTGGCTGCATCAGTGGTGGTGGTGGTGAGCTATTTAGTGTTCTTCTGAGACAAAAGATGTCTGCTTGAAACTGGGGGCCGTTTCTGCCAGGCCAGTAAAGAAGTCTTGTGACTCCAGTATAGCGTCAGCTCTGCATCTGATCATCTGAGCTGCATGGACCCAGTTAATTTTCCTCAGTGATCTTGTAGTCTACATCTGTATGGCAGCAGCACAGCCAAAGTATTCACCATACAGTCTGAGGGAAATATGTTTGATAACTTGGGACGTCTGTCACATCACCGGACAAATGTTTAGTGATGGCAGTTGCTTTCAGCGGATACTAGCTCAGCTTTTCTTGAATGCTATTTTTTTTTCCCCCTCGATGAGTATCACAATTTTTGTTTTATTTATGTTTTTTATGGCCCACATTGGAATGTTGTAGTTAGACTTGGGTGGGAGATTCGGATGGCACGATAACCTGAAGCAAAAAGTTTGCTTTTTCATGTTATTGTGATTGGATCTCAAAAACATGTGATATTTTGAAATAGGTTTTTAAACAACTTTCTCTTACTTGTGAGCAAAACACAACACATTCAGTCAGCTTTTATGTTCAGTTGTAAAATAATGATGTTTGTTTGCTCTGCACCCAACTTCAGGGATATCTGGAATGGAATAGTATGATAGAAAGTATGATTTAGAAACCAGAACTATCAACCTTAATGCAATGAAAACAGGTATCAGTCCATGATGACACTGTTGACAAGTATTGTATCTGCCTTGTATCCAAAGCAGTTAGGTAACCAAAAAGATGGGCCCCAGTGTTATAGAATGAACAGAATAGAATGCTCTTTATTGTCTATAGTGTACACAGAGATTAGAGAACTATAAGACATCTTGGATGTTAAAACAACTAATGATAGTCTTCAGTAATTGATTTTAGAGGATCTATAGTCCTACAAATGCCGCTATATGTTTTCTTAATTGCAGTTTGATCGGCTCCACTGGCAAGTCTTGTTATTCCCGGGCTGTGCTGGAGAGTTGTAGTTGTTTTTTTTTGTTTGTTTTTTAAAAGAAAACACAATAGAAATTCTATAACACACGACTGGTGTGTTATGATTTTGAAGATGGACCCTGAACATTTATACACAATGTTTGGTATGTTTGAGAACATGTGTTTACCGAGTGCTTACAGGTTTAACAAGTAGTCCCATCACTGGAATGCTTTGTCTCAGTTTGGCCGACTATCTCACAGTGAACTGCTGTGTTGTTACCTCGGCCTCTTTGTTCAGTCTGGACATTTTCAGCTGCGCCCTCATCGCATCTCTCTACACACCAGTCACTTAAATTGTGGAAGATGTTAGGCTGTCTGGACACAGCCGTCCTTTTTCATCAATATTGGTTCTGTTTCTATGGAAACCTGAGACAGATTTTTTTTGTGCCTCGTCTGGATTTTGTGCTAGCCATTCTTGAGATATGTGGCTGATGTCATAGATCCGTCCCTGCTTTGCATTTTTCTTGCTGAGGGTAATAGTCCCTGGTATAACATGCAGGGACCTGTTTGATTTCTTTTGCTAGATGTTGAGTTTATGACACACAAACATTGCTGCATTTTTATTTCTTTTTGATAGGAGACAATAACAGGTTTCTGAACTTAATTCTTTTACCTTCACCAAAATTGCAAGAATACAGAATCTTATCAGTCTTTCTTTCTTGTCTTTGCAGCTCTGAACACATATGAGACCTTCGTCCTGCAGATGAGCCTTTGGTGGGGGCTTGCAAGTCGCTGTCGCAGACCCAGATAGTTCCTGGCGGCAGCGGCATTGCCCCCACGCTCCCCATTATGCCCAACAGCAGTCGGGCAGGGAGTCTGAAAGACCCCGAAGTTGCCGATCTCTTCTTCAAGGAGGACCCAGAAAAGCTCTTTTCAGATCTTCGTGAGATTGGACATGGCAGCTTTGGCGCTGTATATTTTGTAAGTATTTGAATCGGTGGTCAACTTCTGTAGATGGATTAAGTACAAGCTTGTTTATCTTGTTGTATTTTAGCATGGTCGATGTGCTGGCATAGATTGGTGTGTCAATAATGAATCAAGTGAGGTGTTAAAGCACGCTTAATTAATGGGAACCACTTGATTTTGTGTTTTTATGAAGAACTCTCTTGAGATTTTGTAATGTTCCGCTTAATCGGTTCAAACATGGTCCAAAAATGGAGCAGTGTGAATGTGCTTCAGCCTGTCACATTTGTTACATAATGACTCAAGCGCCGTAGCCTGGGGGACTCAATGAGTGATATTGAGAAATCCTTGAGTTTTTCTTTCTCAACCAAACAACATTGCGTTCCTCAAAGACCTTTAGGTCTTTCTGTATATTGCAGAATAATTCTGAGAATCTTGTCTATTCAAACTTATTCTTCTCAGTGTCCTTTCAGTGTCCGTACTTAAATTTAAGTGGTGTGATTCAAAGCCTGTGTTTGATTCATGTGATACATTTTCAGTTTAAAGGTCTCATTTTATGCAAAATTAACGTAACTAATGTACTCTTCACAGTAATGTGACTCCAGTAAGTCAGTGGACAAGCCCTTCCTTCACATCCTTGACCAGCTCCCTCGTTAGAAAGCAAAACTTAAAATTTGTAGTTTTAGTAATCAGCTCTTTATGATGTCACAAGAAGCACTGTAGTAGGTGGTCATTCTGCCCTCTGAGACCACCTCACCACTGCCATGTTTTTGCAGGAAGGCTGAATATGCTGCTTTTATGAAGTGTGAGAGATTTTTCTTTCTTCAGTTAATGTTATGCGGTGGCTGGAAAGGTCCCTAGAGTAAAAAATAAAGAGATACATTATTTTTGGCTTTAAACCTCAGGAGCATAGTAAACAAACAAACATCAGTCCAACACGTGTTGTGTTTTGAGGTAGAGTTTATAGTCTTACAGATGCACAATGTCCATCTCAATCAGGCACAGGATGTGCGGACAAATGAGGTGGTGGCCATCAAGAAGATGTCTTACAGCGGAAAGCAGTCCACTGAGGTACGATTGGCATTTGGTTACCTGGTTATGTCGCCGCATTGATTCCCGAATGTTGATTTTTCTGCTTGCTAATTAACCTCTCGAATTCTTTTCGCAGAAGTGGCAAGACATCATCAAGGAGGTGAAATTCCTGCAAAGAATACAGCACCCCAACAGCATCGAGTACAAAGGATGTTACCTGAGGGAGCACACTGCCTGGGTAGGATCGCACATTAGAGCATCCACAACTCGTTATTAAATAGAGGAGACGATCCATTCACACAAAAATCTGCTTCATTTTATTCCAGCTGGTGATGGAGTATTGTCTAGGCTCTGCGTCAGATTTGTTGGAAGGTAAATTTAAAGCCCGCACCGTCACCCCTTTCCCTTTTCATGTTGATCCTCACCACCACCTCACGCATGACTGACATCTCTGTGTCTGACTCGGTCCCCTGCAGTTCACAAGAAGCCTCTGCAAGAGGTGGAAATAGCTGCAATTACCCACGGTGCTCTTCAAGGGTTGGCTTACCTTCATTCCCACAAGATGATTCACCGGTGGGTGTTTGTCGAGATCGGAGCAGGTCGTCGAGTGTTTGCGCGCTCTACCCGTACGGTGCTGTAATCCTCTTCTGATGTGTTTTTGACAGAGACATCAAGGCAGGAAACGTCCTGCTCACTGAGCCAGGGCAGGTGAAACTGGCAGATTTTGGCTCTGCCTCCATCGCCTGTCCTGCCAACTCCTTCGTCGGGACTCCATATTGGTACGCCAAAAATCAATTCATCCTGAAGATTCTTCAGATAATTAAATGTTGGGTTGTACTCCAGTGACACTTTTGGTTGTGTTGTTTTAGGATGGCCCCAGAAGTAATTTTAGCCATGGATGAGGGTCAGTATGATGGCAAGGTGGACATATGGTCTTTGGGAATAACTTGCATCGAATTAGGTACAGTCCCTTTTGTTTTATTTGACAACTATAATTTCATTGTCTTTTTTCGTCCATGATCTTACGCTTATCTGAGAGCTCGTCTTGTTTTTCCTCCTAATTCAACTGAATGTTCCTGCTATTCTCTCTATTCTTTGCAAAACATGGACACCTTGACTTGGACTGTAGCTGAGAGGAAGCCTCCTCTGTTCAACATGAATGCAATGAGTGCCTTATACCACATAGCACAGAATGAGAGCCCTATACTGCAGTCGAGTGAATGGTGAGTTCTCAAATAAATCAGCAATGTCTGACGCGTTGATTCTGATGGTACAAAATACATGAAAAAATAACTTTTTATCTTTTTGTCCCTCAAAAGGACGGATTATTTCCGGAACTTTGTAGATTCTTGCCTTCAGAAAATTCCTCAGGATAGGCCGAACTCTGAGGAGCTCTTGAAGGTAACAGTCAAAAAAAAACTCTTAGTCCTCCTAAGTCGGAGCTTTAAAATTATAATGACTCGAGGCGTCTTTCTTGTGTGCTTTCCCCAGCATGCCTTTGTCCAGCGTGAGCGACCGGAGTCGGTTCTTATTGACCTGATAAACCGGACAAAAGACGCGGTGCGCGAGCTTGACAACTTGCAGTATCGCAAAATGAAGAAGATCTTGTTTCAGGAAGCTCACAACGGACCATCGACAGAGGTGCAAGACGAAGAGGAGGTCCGTCACGCTGCTCCACCGACTACACCTCGTTTATCTTTGCCTTCATCAGCACTGCGTCAGTGTTGCAGCCTTGTAACCGTTCGTCTCTTTTGTTCTTTTAAGGAGCCAGATCACATTGTGAGTCGGACGGGTACGGTCAACAGTGTGGGAAGCAACCAATCCACGCCCAGCATGTCAATCAGCGCTAGTTCCCAGAGCAGCTCCGTGAACAGCCTCACAGACGCAGGCGACGACAAGAGTGAGGTCGACATCGAAGGAGACCACACAGTCATGTCCAACAGCTCTGTGATACACCTGAAACCGGTAGGAGCACGTCTCCTCATATAGGTTTACAACAGAAATTGGAAAAAGATTAGTTTTATTCTCTACATTAAACTCTTCTTTTTCTGTTTTTTTTTTTGACGACTTTTCCAGGAGGAACAAGCTTATAATCAGGAGTCAGAATCTCACACGCGGCCAAACGAGCCTCAGCCTCAACCTGCACAGACCCCACGGCCTAGACGCAACCGCGAGCACTTTGCCACCATCCGCACAGCCTCAGTGGTAATAACACAGTTGCTACACTGTAGATCATAAAGTTCAGTTGAATCCCTTCGAGAATTTTTCCACATCAGGCCTCTGCTTTTTCTTAAGGGGGAAAATAAAAACAATTCACGTTTTGTCTGGGGTAAAATTTAAGATGAGCAAGATGTGACTTGAATGCAGTCAAGAGCAGACTATCGCTCATTCTTCTGCACTTTCGCTTAATATATATGATTTGCTCGAAAATATTTCCTCTCAAAAACCTTTTCTTTCCCACCACCGTAATATTAAGCGGCTCCGCATCTTGTATTTTATTTTCCAGCTCACTCGCCAGATGAAAGAGCACGAGCAGGATTCCGAGCTGAGGGAGCAAATTCTGGGCTACAAGCGCATGCGGCGGCAGCACCAGAAGCAACTGATGGCTCTTGAAAACAAGCTGAAGGCTGAGATGGATGAGAACCGGCTCCGGCTGGACAAGGAGCTGGAGCACCAGAGGAATAACTTTGCCCAGGAGATGGAGAAATTAATCAAGAAGCACCAGGCGTCCATGGAGAAAGATGTTAGTGTCCATCACTTTTATGCACCAGCTGATCTAAATGGTTCTCTTTTATTCTGAACGAGCTAAATTAATGTCGCACCTCCCGGCAGGCAAAAACATTTAGCAATGATGAGAAGAAGTTCCAGCAACACATCCAGAGTCAGCAGAAGAAAGAACTCAACAGTTTCCTCGAGTCTCAGAAGCGAGAGTACAAACTTCGCAAGGAGCAACTGAAAGAAGTAAAGATGCCGGTTTTCTTTCCGCAGTGCAAAGACCAAACTTCTGTTGGAGTCTTCCTTTTTTTTTATTATTATTTACCTATGCAATCTGTCTTCCTTTAGGAGTTAAATGAAAATCAGTCAACGCCCAAGAAGGAAAAGCAAGAGTGGCTGTCAAAGCAGAAGGAGAACTTCCAGCACTACCAGGCGGAGGAGGAGGCCAACCTGCAGCGCAGACAGAGGCAGTACCTGGAGCTGGAGTGTCGCAGGTTCAAGCGGAGGATCTTGATCGCTCGCCACAATATTGAGCAGGACTTAGTGCGGGAGGTCGGTTCCACTCTTCCTCCTTGGATCACACTGCTGATTGTCACATTTTACTTTGTCGACCATAGAAGGATGTGGTATTTTATTTTTTTTTTCTTTGATGCCTGAATTAATTTGTCTCTCCCTTTGCAGGAGCTTAATAAGCGTCAAACCCAGAAGGACTTGGAGCACGCCATGCTGCTCCGCCACCATGAGTCCATGCAGGAGCTGGAGTTCCGCCAGCTCAACACCATCCAGAAGACCAGGGCCGAGCTCATCCGTCTGCAGCACCAGACGGAGCTCACCAACCAGCAGGAGTACAACAAGAGGAGGGAGCGGGAACTCAGACGCAAACACGCCATGGAGGTCCGCCAGCAACCCAAGAGTCTGAAAGTAAGCAATAGACTTGTGAGACTCGAGACTGCTTTTACTCAAAATATGCCTCTGCATGACAATTTTACGTCAGCCCAAGTCAAAAATTCTATTTATTCTTCCACTTGTCATGCGTTTGTCCCTCTGTAATGATTTCTACTCATCGATTGTCTCCAGTCCAAAGAGCTGCAGATCAAGAAGCAATTCCAGGACACCTGTAAGATCCAGACCAGGCAGTACAAGGCCCTGAGGAACCACCTGCTGGAGACCACACCAAAGTCGGAGCACAAGGCGGTCCTCAAGCGACTCAAGCAGGAGCAGCACCGCAAGCTGGCCATCTTGGCGGAGCAGTACGACCACTCCATCAACGAGATGCTCTCCACTCAGGCGGTGAGTCGGGCGATTCCAACAAGAAAGAATACGACCGTAGAGTAACTGAGTGGAAAGGAAAAAGTGGATTACGTCTGTTCAGATACAGTATTTGATACTCAACCCTGATCTTCTGGCCTCCTGTAGCTACGTCTGGATGAGACTCAAGAGGCTCAGGATCAAGCCCTACGAATCCAACTGCAGCAGGAGCTGGAGCTCCTGAACGCCTACCAAAGCAAGATCAAGATGCAGACGGACGCTCAGCATGAACGCGAGAGGAAGGACCTGGAGCAGAGGGTGTCGCTCAGGAGAGCCCTGCTGGAACAGAAGGTTTGTCCTCTGTTTGATGTCACCTCATCGAGCCATTTGCCATGTTTGCGCTGGAGCAATATCCATGGTTGTTTTATAAGAACTGGATACTGGACTGGCAATATGGCGGTGCCGGTTATTCCCAGTGGCCACTCGAGGTACTGCAGCAAAAAAGTCCCATGAGCCCATAAAGAATTTTTCCCATAGACCGCAGTACAAAAACAAACGGCTGACAGGACGACTGTGACCTGAGACGCGATTCATTGCAAATCTTTCTATTGTAGATTTTTCACTTATGGTCTTTTACTCTTTAAATTTTTTTTATAAAGGCCAGAAAATCACCAGACGGGAGTTTATTCCCAGCGTGACGCCACAACGTCGTACGTGCTGCTGTGTCTCAGCTTATTCTGATTGGCTGCATCCTGATGTGCCTGCAAGTGACGTCCTTCTTGTTCTGATTGGCCGAATAGATCATCTGAGTTACAGAGGCATGATGGGAAGTGACAATACTGAGCATGCTCTATGGGCCCATTAATGCGGAAGTCAAAAACTTTTTCGCCGTATGCGCTGGCTGAGCAACTTCATTGAAGTGAATGGGCCGCCATCTTGGAGTCTGGGGGCTTGAGTAAACCTAAAAGGTCCAGTGTGTAGAGGTTTTAAGGAAGCCTGCCCAACAGTGTGTTTTATATTTAGGACACTGTCAGGCAGACTTCCTAAAATACACAGCTTCCTTAAAAAATGGCAGTGCAAGATGGCAGCTAACTAGGAGCAAGACGCTTGTCTATGTCTATTCTTTTTATACCAAATTAAATTTATAACCCAAATTAACTGTATTGTACTGCGAGTGTACTCATTTCTTAATGTATTCATAGGCAGTATGTTAAGCTTATACCAATATGAAAATCATAAATCAAGCCAAATTTTACACACAGGACCTTTAATATTGTGCTGTTCAATATAACACCCACACTTCAGGACTGACTTGTTGCAGAGGTCGTCCTCGCCATGCACCACCTCCTCTGACATTGTATTTCGTCCCTCTGCAGATTGAGGAGGAGATGATGTCCCTGCAGAACGAGCACTTGCAGCGAATTCAGAGCCTGCTGGAGCGCCAGGCCCGCGAGGTGGAAGCCTTCGGCTCGGAGAGCATGCGCCTGGGCTTCAGCAACATGGTGCTAGCCAACATCTCCCCGGAGGCCCTGAGCCACAGCTTCCCCGGCGCCACGCCTGGTTGGAGCCACCACCTTCAGCAGCAGCAGCAGCAGCAGCAGCAGCAGCACCCGTCACCGGGGGGCGCTCAGGGGCCGTACCGGGGCAGCGGCAGCGTGGGCGCCGGGTCCAGCCACCAAGGCGGCCACCAGCACTACCACTCCAGCCCGGGGGCCACGCCCCTGCACCCGGGCTGGGGCCAGAGCGTGCAGGGCGACGGGGCCCAGCTGCCGTGGGGCCACCCGACGGCCGTGTCCCGCATGAGCGGAGGTTTACAGAACAGCCCGCAGTCCATGGGACGGACACCCCCGGGTGGGCGCAACGAGCCGGGCATGAGCAGGAGCACGAGCGTCACCTCGCAGATATCCAACGGGTCGCACCTCTCCTACACATAGGTAGATCGATCCTCGGTCGGCCCCAGAGTGCGAGAGAATCCGCCGAGCTCCGGCCTGCGTCTGGCGCAGACGCCCGGCCTCAGCTTCTCCTGTGTACAGATGTGGAAGAGTGATGACTTAAATGTTGCTCAGGTCAAAAGGGCTAGAAGAGACTTAGCCCTTCCTCACAGCAGTTTATTGGCACACAGTCAGATCCTTAAGTTTATGTTACAAAAAGCAATTTTTGCGTGTCAATGCCTAATACTACCATTTGTTTTTATTTACAGCTCTCTTCCTAGATATTAAGAAAAAAAATCTATATATATATATATGTTTTGTGCTTTCCACAGCCATTGCTCTCATTTTGCACACGAAACACTGTTGAAAAGCTGTTGACATGTGTTAAATATGTCCTTAGAAATGTGGTATCAAACAATCACAGTTAACTCTATAGTTCCTACTCCGGTGCCTACATCCTTTGCTACTTACACACTGGTGGACTTACAGATGGTGGTTCAAAAAAAAAAAAGAAAAGAAAAAAAAAGAGGCTCGACTGACTTAGAGTTGCTTTGCTGTCGTGATTCCAGCCTGCTGTAATGGTCATTTAAAACAACAACAAAAACAACAGATGCTCTCTTGTTCTGAGTTGTTTAGTTTGAATTTTTGTAGTCATCCGCCAATATAAAACTTTCCAAATTTTCAAGCCAAATAAAGCAGTCAAACACGCTGAATCTTCAGCACTACTCCAGTGCCTTTTGACCTGATTCTAGAAATCAGTCTCAGATGTTTATAGAGTAATATTTTGGCTTTCAAACATCAGTGTATGTTTGGTGCCAGTGTATGTTAAGCTCCAACTACTCCCAAGTACTTGTCATACATTTTTGTATGAAATCACCTTAAACCCTGGTGAAACGTTGAATCCTGTGTGTGTGTGTTTGCGCGCGTTGGCACGAGAGCGATGGTACTTGCACGTCCTGGGGTGCACGTGATTGATAGGAGGACTTTGCGAGTGGGGAACAGGAGAATCATCTGCCTTCAAAACA
The DNA here is from genome assembly GCA_009823395.1 of Thamnaconus septentrionalis. Taxonomy (NCBI): domain Eukaryota; kingdom Metazoa; phylum Chordata; class Actinopteri; order Tetraodontiformes; family Monacanthidae; genus Thamnaconus; species Thamnaconus septentrionalis. The sequence continues at coordinate 14,739,191 of CM020510.1, read as the reverse complement.
ATCCTGTTATTGATCTGTTGTCTTTTATTATTAGTGCCTTTTTTTAAAAAAAAAGAAGAAACTGCTGCCTTTTCAATGCACTTTATTCAAATTTTTTACTTGTTTATTTCGTAGAGTGGCTGGTGAGCATTTCGTTGGTACATGTGTAGTTTGGAGGATAACCCGTGAGCCTCCCACCCTTCATTCTTTTGAGCATCTTCTCAAGGAGTTGACACCCAAGTGGTTTGGAAAATACAGTGTCGTTCTAGCATCCGCATATTTACTCTTATACTTGAGCTCTGTTTGTGCTTGTGCCAAATTGATGATTGAAGTTAATTGGACGTGAGAGTGCAGCAGCCTGGTCACCAGGACACTTTTTGACCAGAATCGACGTGTAGATAAATTGAAATTTATTGCCATGACCATGACAGCAGGCTTGGTGCTACCTAGACAACCACACCACTGTTTGGAAATGTTTGGGCCCAGTTGTGAAACACTACAAATCCCAAAAGTGTTTGGTCTTTGGTTGTTTTTGTTTTTGTTTTTTTCCTTTTTCGAATGTTGCACCATCTAATCAGGAGACCAGGAGAACAAGGGGCAATTTCAATTGAGCACATGGCCACATGATTGTATTGCAGCGTGCGCGTGTCAAAGACTCTGAGTCGACGTGCACTCTGGAGAGACAGCCAAATACAAGTTAAGCATGGCATCAAGCACTTGAGGTTTCCTTTGATCGCTCTTGCAGACCCTCTGCTCACGCCCTGATCTTCTGGTCTGTGGTTGAGATACGGGAGAAGTCAGCACCCCTTTAAAGTCTTATTAACCAAACCAGTTTGGCGCACGCAATTGTAAAACACTTTTCGAGGCTTTTTTTTTTTTTTTTAAGAGTAAACGAGCCGAGAGTCGAGGATATTGTACAGACTCCCCTCCCCCTTCTGAATCACAAAGCTGGAGTTAAATGTTCATATGTGTATATTTTATTGAAGAAAAAACATTTAAAGACTTAACTGCATTTTAAGAAAATAATTTTAAAAGCAAACTTTATTTAACTTACGGACCACACTGATATTTGCAAACCTTTCACTGGAAAGTGTTGGATATTTTTTTTTTCTTTTCTTTTTTTTGGCGCGTGCGTGTGTGCGAGTGCGCGTGGACTTTGCTCATTGAAACATACTTTTGGTTTTTGCGTACGCAGCCAGAATGCCATATAGATGTATTTGCCTTCATCGCTTGTGAATGCCAATTATGTGGTAAGCCAGGCATCCCTTTAGCATCATGGCTGCAGAAATCATTTTTCCCCCTAACAATCCTCCCCGTCCCCATTCCACTCTGGTGTAGCGCCACTTTTTTTTTTTTTTTTCTGAAGCTGGCTCTTTCTAAATGTCAAACTGTGATATTTGTAACACATTTGAGGACACACGATGCTGGGATTGTTTTCATAAATAGGGCGGGATTGAAATTTTCCACGTGTACATAATCCTACCTAGAGTATGCATTATATCAAGGTAAAATGGGTCATTTCTCACACCATTTTTTTTTTTCCCTTTTATGTCGACTGACTATTGCCAGCTACTGTTACACACAGCAAGTTATATTCATTTCTTTTCTCAGTCGTGGATGTGCGGTCAAGAATACGGGAATGTATTGATCATGATTGAAATGGAACCACAAGTCACACCGAGGTCAAGACTTTAAATGTTAGTCTGGTCAAACCAGATGTACATGCCAATTCTTAAGTTTGTGTACACATCCTCTTGTTGACCTTCATGTCAGTGGATTGTGTGATTTACTTTCAATCATTTTCAGTTGCGTGACCTTTACGCCAACTTGGAAATGCTCTTCACTTTAATGTCATGTTTTTGTCCTACTGACTGAGGGCCTGTGGGACACAGAGTGTGACCTGGCAACAGAATAAACATGACCATGTTTCTGGCCGCACTTTGCCACAGCTGATTTGCAATGCCCAGATGCCACTGCATAGTCACAGCTCCTTTGTTTAACCTATCATTGGGCAGACAGCAGGAAATGTAGGAAAACCTATTTAAAAGAGAAAGTTGGTTCTGTTTAAGCTGCAAAAGTAGGAAGAATAGAAAAGAAGACATGGTGACAAAGTGTGAAAAAGGTTGGGTTTCTTTGAGGATGCCAGTGTTCTTGTTTGGCACGTTACCACTACAGCTCCATAACCTGTATTAAACTGTATAGACGGTGGAACATGTTATTGAATGCCTGAGAGACTAAGATGATGGCAGAATACGAAAAGTGGATTTAAAGTGTGTAAAAAGGTCAAAACAGAATAATAGGATCAAATTACTATTTTGTTTGTATTATATTTACCATTGTGTTGGAAGAGGGATATTGAACAGAAATCAGCTGTAATAAAGTAATTTTAGTATAAACCCTCTGGTGTCTGTGTGTCTCATTGGGTTTCCTGTAGTGTGGCACTGTCCTATTACGTCATTTGTGAAAATATTTTTCCACAAATGTTTTTGTTTGTTTGTATGCATTACTGGAAAAAGTAAAAAGTTGAAAAGGCTAAATAGAACACCTCCACCCCTGGACATGGCGCTGATTCTGTAATGTAAAGCTTTTGTGTTTAGTTCAAAATAAATTAACTTTTTTTTATTTTCTGGTCGAAAAAGTTGATTTACAGTAGTTAGGAGCAAACCTTACTTTAAGGAAACATAGTTTTCCATCTTGTCTGGTGTTTCAACATTTATTTTTTTGTTTTGGTACCTTGACCTACAATTAGCTAACTGCAGCTAAACCTGAACTAGCTGGCAACATGTCAGAAAGCACTGCTCAAAAGTGAAGGAAAAATAGGGAGATTAGTTTTGATAAAAGTTTGCTTGGTGTGGACTTGTTGCTATCAGAATACTTCACATGCCAGGCCACTAGGTGGCGCTCAAAGTATCGGATACGTCATTCTGAGTCCAAACTTCCGATTCACTACCGGGTTATCGTGCGGTTCAGCCCAGGCCAAAATAAAGGCATAACACATTCTTGATCTTGAAGAGGAACGTTGCCCTCTTCCACAAGACCGGGAACTTTATTTTTCACTTATTGTAGCCTTTTTTGGTAAAAGCAAAACAAGTTTTCTCTCTGCTGCTGCGAGCCATTTCCTTCAAGTATGGCTCCGACAATACAGACACAAGCTCAACGGGAAGACGGCCACAGGTAACGCCAGTTAATATTTTAACAGCAATTTTACTAACCAGATAGACATTTTCCATGGTGTGTTTTAAGGCAACATTTTGATTTCACATTAAACCAAACACGATTTTCCAGAGAAGCCTCACGTGTTGAGCAAAATGTTAGCCTACGGTGCTTGTTCCATGAGCTAGCGACAATATCCACGCGCGAACAAAACGTCACTGTCGCGAATTAACACATTAAAATCGCTTTGCTGCGAAACTTGACTAACAGATGTCGATACACTTGATGCATTACATTACTTGATGTGTTACAGCAATGCTAAAGGCCACAGTGCCAATATATCGGAATGAGTGCTTTGAATGTTTACTTGTCTCTGTAGCGGTAGCCTGTCTGTTAGCCTTCGCGCAACACCCTCTTATATTATGGTTACATTGTGCTTCCGTGTACAATAGCAATATGTTTTGTGGCCTCGCGTGTTACTTGGACCGTAGCTCTAATTGTCAATAAACCGTCGTGCCTTAATGATGTGTAAAATGTTTAAAATTAGTTGTTTTTATGAAGTAAAACAACTAATAGTTGGGTAAACTTTTCAGTCACTTTTAGCAAGTGATCTTTGCATGACTGTTTTGCACAAGTTACTGTTGTGTTGTTCTGAAAGCCTATTTGAGAGCATTAAGTTTAACGCCTGTTTTCTCTTACAGCAGGCCGTCCTCACATCGAACTGTTCCAGAAAGGTACGTTTCAGTACATGTGCTGCTATTCTAAGATATTTGCCAATTAACCATGAACTTCTGTAAAAGTAATGTGGAAAATGTCAAACAAGTATGTGTCTTGTGTTACCATAACAGGTCAGGGGTCGTGTGTCGGGTGAAATATTGCAACAGTCTACCGGACATCCCTTTTGACCCGAAATTCATCACATATCCATTTGATCAGCACAGGTAAATGTCATGCTCGTCTTTTCGGCATATAAACTTAAACTTCTATGAGTGAGCCTGACATTGTTTTTCTCTTATTGCGGCAGATTTGTACAGTATAAAGCCACCTCTCTGGAAAAGCAACACAAACATGAGCTCCTGACTGAGCCAGACCTTGGAGTTACAATTGATCTCATCAATCCTGACACCTACCGCATCGACCCGAGCAGTAAGTTGGAACCTCTTGCAGTTTACATTTTAATGTTTTCATTTTAATCAAGACAAAAATATGAAATAATAATAGTGTTGCTTAATAAATGTAATCCATTCAGGATAGAATTTTTGTTTTTGTATAATTTCAAGTTTGAGCGTATATTCTGTAAACAACCTCAAGTTGTTTAAGATGACATGGGCCTAAATGGATCAACATTTGATTACACTTCACTAAAACTGCTCATAATCTAAGCTCTGGGGTTTCATCTTGCATTAAAACCATGACATGGACTGTTTGAAGTATTTACCGTGTCTAACTGAAGGTGTTTGTCCCAATCAACTTTTCAATTTGCCAGTATTGTTGGATCCCGCTGATGAAAAACTGTTGGAAGAAGACATCCAGGCTCCATCCAGCTCAAAGAGGTATGACTACCCATTGGTCAGCTTGTGTTGTATCCATATGCCTCTTGGTTTTAAACATCTGCTTGTATTAAAGGTCACAGCAGCATGCCAAGGTGGTCCCATGGATGAGAAAGACAGAGTATATCTCAACAGAGTTTAACCGATATGGGGTTTCCAACGAGAAAGTGGAGGTCAAGTAAGTCTTGCCAAAGCACTACTTCCTCAACTTGAATTTTATTGATCACATATAAATTGTGCCGTTTGCCTTTCTATGTATGACTGAGATGCTTTTTCTCTTTAGGATCGGTGTGTCTGTCAAACAGCAGTTTACAGAGGAAGAAATCTACAAAGACAGAGACAGCCAGATCTCTGCAATTGAGAAAACGTTTGAGGATGCTCAGAAATCAGTAAGTGGGCTGATAACTCAGAACGCTCATCACTCAATGTCATCAGTGAATACCGACCTGTGTATTAAACCTCTGGCTTGTCTTTAGATCACACAGCACTACAGTAAACCCAGAGTTACTCCGGTGGAGATTCTCCCTGTGTTCCCTGACTTCAAGGTGAGATTTCATTTAGCTTCAAAACATTTATGAATGCACACATCACACATCTTAAAGTAATAGTTGAATGCAGTGAGGACACTTGCATTTGTTTTGAGTTTAAATGTGGTTATTAATCCTGTTTTTTGTTGTTGTTGTTTTTCCTCCCAGATGTGGATCAACCCGTGTGCACAGGTCATCTTTGACTCTGATCCTGCACCTAAAGACTTATCAGGACCGGCTGGAGTAGAAATGATGTCCCAGGCCATGATCAGGTTTCTATGCTCTATTCCTAAGCTTACTCCTCAACCAAGCAGAGAAAATGATGTGTGAAAACACAAATTGACAGTTTCTTTCTCTTCATAACAGGGGTATGATGGATGAGGAAGGAAATCAGTTTGTGGCCTACTTCCTGCCCAACGAAGATACACTTCGCAAGCGCAAGAGAGACTGCGATGAGGGAATGGATTACATGCCAGAAGAAGTGTAATTAAGAAAAATCCACTACACCTACTGTTAATGTCATGCCTTGTGTTGAATGCTCTTTGCAAGAAGGCATTAATTACTAATTTTGGTTGTTTAATTGAAGGTATGACTACAAGATTGCCAGAGAGTATAACTGGAACGTGAAGAACAAAGCCAGCAAGGGTTATGAGGAGAACTACTTCTTCATCTTCAGAGATGGAGATGGCGTTTACTACAATGAACTTGAGACAAGGTAAGTCATTATTTAGAGTTGGGTTGTTGTTTTTTTCATGTCAATTTAACGTAATACAAGTAGATTGTCACGTAAAAATAAAGTTGTATCCAGAGCCTGTGACAGCATCAGAGCAGCCGTGTTTTTCACTGAGTGCGGTGCAGCTTTTCAAAATGAGTCAGAGCAAACAAGCCGCTTTGGTGCCAGTCATCAAGTCAAAGCAATTCGCTTAAAAGGTTAGCTGTTTGAGTCTAGCCGCTTGAATCAAAGCTCCCATTAACTGGGAGCAGATTAAATAATCTCATTAGGAAGGCTGCAGAAGAATCGATCGTTGAAAAGTGAAGCGGCAAAACCAGCGTGTTTAATTAGTTACTCAGGAAAAAGAAAAACACATAATGTGTTTTGCTGCCTGCTGAGCAGATGGAGGGAGGAGCGAAGTGCAAATAACATAGAAATTCTGGCCGCTCCGCTCGGCTCACATGCTCTCGTCATTTCACACATGGTGTTTTGCAACACTAGAAATCTTGCCGTCAGCATGTGACAGACAAAAGGATCATCATTGCAACCACGATTTCATGGAAACTGCGACTTTCTTTTGCATCCCGCAGAGTGCGTCTGAGCAAGAGGAGAGCCAAGGCTGGAACTCAGTCCACCACAAACGCAGTGCTGGTGTGTAAGCACAGAGACATGAACGAGAAAGAGCTCGAAGCTCAGGTGAGAGCACTTTTTTTTTTTTTCGCGCTTGTGCCACATTAATTTATTATCTCGCTGTTACTATAAAGCAATGCAGGTCTTTCCTGCAAGGTGCAAGTAATTGGAAAGTATAGCTATATATCTGGTTTTTAAAGTGTAAAGTTTCGAACCACGGCAAGTTTGAGTGACTGACATCACTTCCTGTTTGGTTCTCAGGAAGCACGTAAGGCTCAGCTTGAGAACCATGAGCCAGAGGATGAAGAGGAGGACATTGACATGGATAAGGATACTCAAGATTCTGGTCTGTTTACGTTATTTTTTTAAATATTTTTAAACCTAATATATCTCTGTAAAATGAGTTTCCTACTTCATATTTATTACTATGAGTGATTTTTGATCGGCCTGTTGCTGCCCTCAGGTGACGATAAAGACAAAGGCAGCGGCAGCGAGGCAGAGAATTCTGGCAGTGAGTCCGAGCGTGAGGACGACGAGCAGGAGCAACGGGCAGAGGAGGAGGAGGAGGAGGACAAAGGGAAGGGGAGGAAGGCGAGCGGCAGCGAAAGCGAGAGCGGAGGAGAGGACAGGACCAGGGAAATGCGGGACGAGGAGGAGATCTTCGGCAGCGACGACGACAGCGACGATAACGACGACAACGACGACAACGAGGCCAAGAATTCGGGCCGCAGCAGCGGCGAGGAGGGCAGCGGCAGCGAGGACGAGCGAGGCAGCAGGAGCCGCAGCGCCTCTCCGGCACACAGCGACCGCAGCAGCAATCACTCGGACAGGGCCCGGAGCGCGAGTGGAAGCGACAGGGCTTCCGACTCGAGCGACGCCAGCGACAGTGAATAAGCTCAGCGGCCTCGGACGGAAAGACGGCGGCCTCCTGGTTTCCCTCCGTGTTCTGCTGCGTTGTTGCTGTGTCACTAGACACAGGGACTGTACTCTCTATGGTTGCAGATATCCACTGCACAGATGCTTACTGCTTTTTTTTGTCCGAGGGACACTTGTCTTGAGGCATTTTTAGATTTAATAAGTGCACCACTAGCTGTTTGTATTTGATTACTTTGTTCTTGTCAGACACTCACAATTATGTATTATTGTCTTTCCTCTGTACACCCTCCACATGGATAATAAAATACAGGTGATTTGCTTTTTATTTAGAAAACTTTGTAGTAGTTTTTTCCCTCTGAGGAAATGAAGTTTAAAAAAAAAAAGTCAGTATAATTTTATTGTACAACACTGCCTCTGCTCAATTTCCTTAGTTCAAATTTATGCTTAAAATAATTGCAGATTGGTAGGTTTCCATTTCAATAGCAAGCTAACCAAAATATTGTGATGACTCTGTAGGTTTGAGTGTGAGTGTTTGTGGCCCTGCAACAAACTAGCAAGTTGTCTTTGCCCCAAGACAGTTGCAGTTGGCTGCCGCAACCCTGAGTACAGATAACAGAAGATGGATGGTTGGAAGTATCAAATGAGTTTTAATTGCATTAATATGCTTTAAAAAAAAAAAAAAAAAAAGTGTAGATACAAAACCCCCAAACAATCCGTTATTACAAAACCTCAGATAATGCCCTGAAATTTAAGAAAAGCAACATCAACGGAAAAATGACAGATGTTTCTTCAGCCATTCCTCGGTCAGGTCCTCTGCATTCCTGGTCTCGAAGACCTTGCAAAAGTAAACTCACAATTAAATGTTGACAAACATAAATAAACATGAACATTAGCAGCTTATTTTACATTATTAATCAGAAATGCAATGTTTTGTTTGTTTTTGTGATTACACTCGTCCGTCGGATATCTGACTGTTACCTTTGAGATCTCTGTCGCCTGGACTGTCAAGTTCTTGCTGCCAGCGTACATCATCTGCTGCTCCGGCTTGCATCCTGTTGAAAGGAAATGAATCATTTTCCTCAGGCATTTTGTATCTTTGACTTTTTAAAATTGCACCTCTGCACCCTCCAGCCAACAATAAATTCTACAAACCAGATTTAGGAAATTGGGCATGTAAATGAACTTTGGAGTTAAATCTTTCTTGCTGTCTTCATAATGCTGATTGGTGCGCCTGACGACCACATATGGGCTTCGCTCAGTTTCTCTGAGTTGTCATGGGCTCATCAGTGAATTTGTTATGGGATTAAATGGGTTGAAAGTTCTTCGTTTTTTTCTCTGCATTGTTGTTCTTAGGTTTTTTTGTACTGTAAACTCAAAAGAGCATCAGGAAAATAACAAACAAACAAACAAACTATGCCTCGAAACACATTTAATGCAGAGAATAAGACTGAAAATGCAGATACCATTAACTCATAAAAATATTTTAAATGATCATTTTAAATGTAAAAGTCAGCATGAGGGAATTTTCAGGATAATACTCTGGTTCAAATTAGATATTGTTTTGAAAAACAGAGGAAAAAATACAATATTTGATGTATTAGTTTTGAATTTTTATGTTTAGCATCTTACCCGATGGACTGCAGAATATGAAACACAGGGGAAAGGACACCCTTCCATCATCGTGTACATATTTGTAGCTGTAGACGATGAATGTGCACAACTGTCAAGGAAGTTGGCTGATGAAATGCAACTGTGTGAGAGGATATTACAAACACTCATGTCACATTCTGTCAGGATATCTGGGTTGTTGTTCAGGAAGTTCATCTCTCAAGTCATCCAGTGAGATGTCCTACAACACAGAGTCGGGAGGGGGAAGTCATATTGACCGGGGTCAAACACTAAACGAGCAAACACAGAATTGTAATCAATCCAAAAAAGATAATTCGCACTTACCTCGAATTCCTCGTCAATGATGACTAACTGTTTCGCCATGTCTATTTTCACTTTAGAGTAAATACAAAAATGGGCATCATTGATACTGGCATCCAATTTTGACATCATGCCATTTATGAAATTTGAAATGTGATTCTTACATATGATGGCCGCATTGCTTTTCCCCGCAAATCTGAACTTTTTCAGTTTTTCTGTCAGGTCTGTATCCAGCTCACACACACGGAGAGTGCCTGACTGTAAGAAACGATTGAAACAATACAGTGAGTAAAAAAAAAAGAAAACATCGTGTCAGTCAGAGAGTCTTGAGAAAGTGCCTGAATGTGTCTGGGGAAAAAGTAGATTGTTGAGAAAGCTCTCCAGAGAAGATAGGGGAAGAAAGGTCTTCCTCGTCTGGTGAGCAAAAACACACACACACACACACACACACACACACACACACACACACACACACACACACACACACACACACACACACACACACACACACACACACACACACCAAAAATCTGACATGTCCGCCCGACTTTGTGCCTGCTGCAACGTGCAAGAGACAGGTTTCCTGTTTGACTAAAGCATGACAGCTATGCTGAAGAATACACTCGCAAAATCAATTGAGTCCACAGCACGATACCATGCAATACATCAGTTCTCCCCGAACAGCCATACTTTGAATGATATCACCAACCATATTTGCGTCCTTTTGTCTTCAGGGTGGTATCAGCTCTCTGGGGAAGTGCTGTTTTGACAGCTACTCTATGAGCTTCTTCGTGAAAATGGCAGCGAAATCGCAAACAGAGGGAGCGCCTCTTCTTCCTGTTTTCCTGTCACTTTTAACATACAAGAAAGGTGCCAGTGTGTGTCGCTGCAACGGTCTTTTTATTTAGCGCTTAAACATGACTTAAAAGAATTTCATTTGACTTAAAAAAATAAATAAAAATAAAATAAAAAGTGGAAAAATTAAATATATTTGCCAACAATTTCCAGACTTATTCTTTGGCGAACACGTATCAAAGCTTGCGACGGTAAAATAGTCCAATGAGGACCCTCAGTTTTAAATGATATAGCTATTGTTTCGTATTTCAAATCGGAAAGTCTATCTCATATAAAGGTCATATGTGAACATTTTGTATTTTGCCGACAGATATTGTCATAGTTTAATATTATAACACAATATTTAACAGTTTCTTTAGCCACTCAAGAAATTCTTTGCAAAAGAGCACAATGCATACATATAGAAAACAACAAATCTTTATTTTTCGATTTTGTTCCTCTTTTCTGTTTAGTCCTAAAGAAGAAAAACAAACCTGTTGTGTTTTCAATTTTATTAAATTTTCATTTCCCAGCGTGCGGGTGGAACAAAAGGTACGTCCAATTCAAACGTATGACGTTTCACGCACGTCTTACGTCAACTCAAAATCGAAGTAGATTTCTCCAGGCGTACACTCGCTATTTTCTGTATTGTAATAAACGTTTTGTACATAAATTCTTCAACGTGGTCTGCTTGGAATCAAGTCACCTTGCCGCTGTAAAGGAATACGCCAAAGGAATACCTTGTACGGGATCGAAATCTACGCTTCTTTCAGCTAAGCTAACATTATTGCATCTATTAGCCAAACTTGCTACCTAAGAAGCTAAGTGCTAGTATTGCAGTTAGCCATCCCTAACCCACCGTCGAGCTGGCTATCTGTTAGCATTGTAGCCTAGCTCACTAACATCTGACAACTGGAAAAGGTAAACAACAAAGCCTAGCAGTCTGTTCATTTAAAGTTGTAATTCGCGTAGCTGTAAGCAGCCATCTAGCTAACCTGCTGTCGATTGTAATTGCGGCTGTGCCTCCCTGTTAGCACCGCTAAGATAGAAGTAGGCTTCGAAACACAGAAAAGAGCTATATAACATTGTTATCTTTATAAATAATCGAGATTGCTCAATTGTAATCATTACAGAAAACAAGCACTGGTGGTCATTAATTGTTATGATGCAATGAAACTTTATGAAGCTGTTGCGTTGACTGGTTTACAGGTCCGGTATGTTTTACGGTCTAAAATTGCGACATCTGATGGTCAAGCATTTTGTGTCGTATATTCATCTGTGGGTCTATGTGATTTTTTTTGGCATCACAATATAAATTTTATGATCTAAATTTAAATCTCAGTAGCCTGTCACCTTTTAAAGAGATGCAGGTAGACAAAGAGTTGAAGACCAGGGCGACCCAAAAGTGCCGCCCTTGTTCTTGGTCACTATAATAGGAGGTTTCGAAATAGTCTTGTGCAAATGTTTTGTATGGAGAGTTAGAAATCATTTTCTGTTTGAAGCCCAGCTTCTTCTGAAGATCATCAGTTGTCTTAGAAGTTGGGGACCACAGTTTGTGAAACACCCATTATTTTACTAGCACTTTGAGTTTTCACATATTGTTCCACTTTTCCCTATAGTTTTCTCACCATGGAATTAATTTAAATATAGTTGTGGCGGTCTGGTGTAATTAAGAAAAAAAAAAATTGCTGAGTCCAACTTTATCATTTTCAAGAAACAGTTTAACTGTGGTCCCGATTGTAAGACACAGTATGTCTCAGAATTTGATTGCTCTTTCACAAATACTATAAATGTTTTCACAAACTCCAAAGCAAGTAGGAGACAGAGGTTAGTCATTATGTAGCGTTTCAAGTTTCCCACATTTCAAGTAGGAGGTGCAAATTTCAGGGCCCTGCTTTCGAGCAGTTACCTTTCTTTCCCCTTGAACAGATGCAGAAATAAAATCTGAAAAGGGGAAAACTCTGCCGTCCATGACAACAATATCACAAATGATTTCTTATGTGTGTTGCACTTCACAATGTTGCTCCAATTAATTGTTTGGAAAAAAAGACTCATTTACTGTTATTGCTGTATCATTACTGATGAGATACTCCTGACACCTGAGATTTGAGCATTTGGAAAACTTTTGTCTGACATTTTGTTAGTGACTGGATTGTCCATCAGGCAACTCTTTAATCTTCATATTTCTTTCTTCAAAGAAATAGTCAAATAAGTGTCATTATCTTTTTCCAGAAGAGATTTGCACAATTAAGTTTAATATTTATCTAGATATTTTTTTTCATAATCCAGTGTTTTGTTATATTCCAATGAATGGTAATTTTGCACAGCCTGAAAAGCAGAAATCAGCATGTTTGTCCTGTGAGTGCTGTAATCTTTTTAGGGCTATCATTCAATGTGCCTTTTCTTCTTGCAAACTAAGGTTTCCTCTCATTAAAACACATGAGCATCGTTTCCGTTCTGTCGCTTGGTTTTTAGCTTCGGGCTTTGAGGAGCACGTGTCTAAATGTAAACAAGGGTGTCTAACATCATAACGCTCATGTGTGCAACACCACTGTGTGTTTCGTGTCATCTCAGTTTTGCACACTTAAAGTTCTTTCCTGTTTGTCTGTTGATTTTGACAGGACGCCTATGACGTGATCCTGAACATGCCAGATTGAGAAGATCTTCTCCTCCTCCTCGTGACACTACCGACTGCAGTTGACGCACACTTTGAACAGTCCTTCATAAGGCACAGCCCACCTGTCTGCAACCCCTTCTGCACCTGAACCATGTGAGGGCCCCTCGGTCCAGTCTGAGGGGATCCCAGGACTGCCACCAATCAAATCCCGCTGTGCGGCGTAAGACTCGTCTCTTCCGCGTCTTCAAGCGCGCCCTCTTCTCTCCGTCGCTGCTTCCCTGTTCTCCTTGCGAGGGAGACGCGCCATGATGTTCCGAGACCAGGTTGGCATCCTGACGGAATGGTTCAAGAGCTGGAACGAATGCGAACAGACGGTGGCGCTGTTGTCCCTCCTGAAGAGGGTGTCCCGCACCCAGGCTCGCTTCTTGCACATCTGCCTGGAACACTGGCTGGCGGACTGCACGGAGATCCACATATTGGAAGCAGAGGCCAACAATGCAGGTAACTGAGCACAGCTTATTTATTCTGTAACCTATTTTTATTTTTCCTTTTGGACTCCAGTAGATCAGCCTTTAAAGAGGAATTAGACAACTGTATACAGCTTCACATCACAACGTGTTAAAGAAAATCTTCAAAACAATTTCTTGATGTATATGTTTGTAATGTTTTGCTCTCTCGGTGATCAGCGATTGTCAGCCAGTGGCACCAGGAGCCAAAGGAGAAGGTCGTGTCCTTGCTGCTCTCCCACCTGCCGCTGCTGCAGCCGCGCAACAGCGAGGCCAAATGCGAGTACATGAAGCTGCTGCAGAAAGTGTTAAGTCACACCATCGAGAGTAGCCTGTTCGTGGAGGAGAGCAGACAGCTGCTCTCCTATGCCCTCATCCACCCCGCCACCACGCTGGACGACCGCACCTCGCTGGCCATGTGGCTCAACCACCTGGAGGAGCACCTCTCCAGTGGCTACGCCCCCCGGGTCCCATCCAGCCCCTACCACTCGCACCAGGGCTCCGACGAATGGCCCAGCTCCGCCGAGGCGCTGGACCCAGGAAACGCCTGGCACGACAAGTCATCCAGCACGTCTCCCGCAGGCCAGAACGGACACATGCCCTTCCTGAGCGGGATGTCCTCTCCCATCAACACCAGTAACGCAGGTAATTGGTTCAGCTCAATACCTTTTGCCCCTCACTTACATCCCCTTACTACTCTCTTTCTCACTCTGTATCCCTCCCTCTGTCTGGTCATGGCCAGAATATCACTCATCCATAAAAATGTAATAAAACCTCTCAACAGGTTCGGGAACCGACCTGTGGGATTTGCACCCTCGGGTCAAAAGCTCTACCTTTGAGAATAAAATCTGTTAGCCATCACAAAAACATTCAGACACATTTCTGCTTGTCGTTATGGCCGGACAGGACAAGGGGGAAGAGAGAGAGGGAAAAAAAACTATAATTCATTAGGTAATTGGTTCAGTTAGTAGTGGTTATGGTGGAATTAAATGGTCAATCTTCATTTTTTTTTCGCTTGAAACAAAGTATAGCATTTTGATCTGCTGCAAATGAAACACAGCTTATTAAATAAAGAATATTTTATCTATGTAATAGTCACTCATGACATCACCTTTACTGAAGCCCAGGCAACTCGCTAATTTCAATACGGCAGTATTGATTCATGCAGTAGATTCCTGTTCTTTTCTTGTGCTCTTGTCATTGTTTTAATAATTCAGTTTGTCGTTTATCTCCTTGTCCCGCCCGTGCCAGGTCTGGGCGGACAGATGCAGCTCAGTGGGCTGAAGAAGTCCATGGCCGCCATCCCCTGCAGCCCCCAGGCCTGCGGCTCTGACTGGGTGAGCCCCGACGACGCAGTGGGGCGGCAGAACTTTGCCTCGACCGATCACGCGCCGCTGTCGCCGCAGAGCAGCGTGGCGTCGTCGGGCAGCGAGCAGACGGAAGACCAGGGCTCCGCTCGCAACACCTTCCAGGAGGACGGCAGCGGCATGAAAGGTCGGCCGCCGCGAGGCTCTTTGACGTTCTGCTGGAACGAAAGCGTGTGTCATGCTTCCAGGGTGTAACGCTTCCTGTGTTTTTTCTCCCTCTGTGATTATTTGTTGTAGATGTTCCTGCGTGGTTGAAAAGTCTCCGCCTCCACAAATACGCATCGCTTTTCTCCCAGATGACCTACGAGGAGATGATGATTCTTACAGAGCAGCATTTGGAGTCACAGGTTTATTGAACCCCCCTCCCTCCTTTAATATACCGCTGCTATGCTTTCATTTTGTCTCCCTTCATCCTTATTATCATTGGTAATCATTATTTCCCTGAAACCTGATGATACATCAACCCTCAATGGGGCATGAAATTAAGCAACACACCCCCACAGTTGTATCAAGGCAGCCGCACATACAAATTGTACAATTTTGCCTCCTTGCCGACGCTCCGATGACATAAACGGAGATTGGGTTTATTCTCGGGTATTTACCATGAAGTAAAGCCATTGTCTTCTCATGTCATTACAGAACGTCACTAAAGGGGCGCGGCATAAGATCGCCCTGAGCATTCAGAAGCTTCGGGAGAGACAGAGCGTCCTCAAGTCCTTAGAAAAGGTAATTCACACCGGGCGGTGGTGGCGCTGTGAAAGAAACAGCATTTCGTCCTGATGAACCTTAACACAAACTAATCGTAGATCAGTGGAGAAAGTGCTTGATAGTCATCACCTCTCAACAGTTGTGTCGCTGTGAATGTCTTTTGCTAGTTAGCAGAGGAACGGAGCCACAGCAGGGCTCCTGAGGATGATCTGTCTTCTATTATACTATTTCAACAGGACACATTTGCCTTCCTCGAGGCTTTTATGATGATCCTTGATCTTCCTCTCTGCTCTTACTAACTTGGAAGAAAGCTGAAATGAAACTGTGTTCTACCAGCTTCACAACTAACTTTGTGCATTAATTTAATAATGTACTGTAAAATGTAAAAAATACATGTCTGTATGATATTGAATAAGCACCACTATTTGATTTTCATCAACAATCATGGATTGATGATCACATCTGATCTGAGCTTTTTGCATATTTTCTTGATCATTTTGACATCTATATGCAGATTCTGCCACTTGTTGTCAGTCAGTGCATTACCCCAGTACTGAGTCAGCTCCGTGATAAGCAGATAACACAGCAGATAAGTTGGTGCTGATGCTGTCGGACTGTGACGGTCTTTGCTAAGCAGCAGATGTCTCATTAGTTGACTCAGCCATAGGTTGCAGGCAGTTGACAGACAAAATAACAACTCGGCTTGTTTGGAGAATTTGGGTTATATTTAATTGGCTGTTTCTCTGGGAGCTCCCAGGCTTCTGTTTTTAAAGTTGTGCAGTACACAGTTGTAGAGGTACAAATAGATGCATCAAGCCCATAAACCAAAGACAAAACCAGCAGCGTTTGATTGACAAAGCCAAAGTTTAACCTTACAACAGTATGTTGATATAATATTTTTATCCTGTAAAATTGTTCTTAATTGGTATGTTGTTTCTAAAATGTATTGTTTGCTTCTGTATTATTTAAATTCTGTCTCTTATTTACTTTTTTAAATTTATTAAGCCTGTACATTTTCAGCTGTGCCTCTATTTCTCCTGACTTTAGACTTGAAGCAAACCACAGTATGCGACACTGACACTGTCATTTCACTGCAGGATATTTTGGAAGGGGGAAACCTGCGAAATGCCCTTCAGGAGCTGCAGCAGATCATCATCACGCCTATAAAAGCCTACAGTCCTCCCTCTGCAGCTCAGACTTTGCAGGACAGAGCTGCTTCCCCTGCAGAGGCCACAAAAACGGGAGCGGACAAAGCCTCTGAGGGCTTCCAGACACACAACCCGCCTCCCTGCGATGGAGACTCTCCAGCCACGCCCATTTCTGAAGGTGACATCCCTGGACAGTTCACCCGCGTCATGGGTAAAGGTGAGAGTAAAATGCTGAAAGCGTGAAGCAGTTTTTCCTAAAACTAACGGACAAGAAGAGCACATCAGTGTCTGTAATAACTGTCATATTTTTGTTCCTGTGTTGCAGTGTGCACACAGCTGCTTGTGTCAAGGCCGGACGAGGAGAATATCAACTGTTACCTTCAACTCATTGAGAAGTGTCTGGCACATGAGGTGCGAACACAGACACATTTCCTTTGATAAAAATAAATGTCAGTCTGTCCTGTTTCAAATAGCAACGATCAATGACTTACGGTATAAAATACATTTAAAAAGCGAGTCGATGTTTTTCGACAGTAACGTTGAGTCTTTAAATAAACCATTCTCACTCTTTACTACAAGATTCAAAATTGAATTAGAATAGCATGAAATGCAGATCATTGAAAATCATCTTCTTCTATCAGGCCTTTTCAGAGACTCACAAGAAAAGGCTGGCCTCCTGGAATCAGCAGGTCCTGAAACTGCTGCGCCTGGTCCCTCGGAAAGCTATGCTGGACATGCCTGTGTATCGACAGAAAGGGTGAGAGTCTGCGACTCTGCCTTTGATCTTTCATTGCCACATCAGATCGATGTTCATCTTTCCCTTTCTCTTCATTTATTGTCTCTTATCTGTTCCTTAACTTTGAAAAGTCCTTGTTGGCGGTTGAACGTGAAGTTATCTCTCTTCCGCTTAATGTTTTTCACATTTTTTTCTTTTGTCTTCTTTCCGTCCAGCTGGACCTATGGGTCCAACTCCCTCCCCACAGCCGGATCTGTGAGTGGAGGTGTGGCACGGCGGGGCCAGAGACAGTTTCAGATGCCCCCTCGCGGGCTCCCAGCCGGGCGAATGGGACTTCTGAGTCCCAGCGGGATCGGAGGAGCGTCTCCACGCCACACACTCACCAGCCCTGCACTGGCTGCCCAGGGCAGACAGGTCAGTTCCCCCCCGACCGCAGGGCTTAAAATCAGCTGTCGAACATTGTTGTCATCGTGTCCCTGTGCCGTTCATATTTTTGACTTTTTTTTTACGGTGTAACGGTAGAAGTCACAGGGGCGCGTTGATGGTATCATAGCAGGAAGAGATTATGTTTGCCATCTTGAATGCACACTAAGGAAACAGTGGTAACCTGCCAGTGAGTTGCATTTGCATGATAACAATCTGTGTTTGCCGCAATAGAACCTTTGGTTTTCCAACCCTGGAGGCAGTAACAGCATGCCAAGTCAAAGTCGCAGCTCTGTGCAGCGGACACACTCCCTCCCTGTCCACACGTCTCCACAAACCATGCTCATGTTCCAGCAGCAAGGTACTGAATGTTCAAACACACCAAAAGTGTTTTTTTTATTACTATACTTGTAATTATTAATGTGATTTATGAACATGCACTTGCCTCTTTGTTACCTCTGTCCTTTTCTACTTGTTTATTTACATATGCTTTATATGTAGCCAGATATTCTAGTCTCTTCTTTGCTTACTCTGCCAGGGGGCAATTTTTAAAATTTTAGTTAGAACATGATTCATCTTCAGTGTAAAGAATAAAAGAGTCTGGAAAGTGTGCCAGGGATAATTTAAGACGACAGCACAGTAGCAAGTGTGAGAACACAATCTGTGACCTTCCTGCACGCACTGCCGCCACATACGTAACCTTTTGGTTGCCTGGCTGTCCTCACCACATGTCAAACAGACATTGACTCTACAAATGGTGCCCTGGTCATTCTCTGTTTTTTTTTTTCCCTCTTTCTGAGGCCTCTAAAAAAAACGACTCTTCTTTGTAAATTAGAAGTTTAGAATTTCCACAGAGGGCGACACGGTGGCGCAGTGGTTAGCGCTGCCGCCTCACAGCAAGAAGGTCGTGGGTTCGATTCCGGGGCCCGGACCTGTGACCTTTCTGTGTGGAGTTTGCATGTTCTCCCTGTGTCTGCGTGGGTTCTCTCCGGGTTCTCCGGCTTCCTCCCACAGTCCAAAAACATGCATGTGAGGTCAATTGAACACTCTAAATTGTCAGTAGGTGTGCATGTGAGTGTGAATGGTTGTCTGTCTCTATGTGGCCCTGCGATGAACTGGCGACTTGTCCAGGGTGTACCCTGCCTTCGCCCTAAGACAGCTGGGATAGGCTCCAGCAGACCCCCGTGACCCTGAACAGGAATAAGCGGGTATAGAAAATTAATGAATGAATGAATTTCCACAGATGCATGAAGCCTGAAATCTTATTATATTGTTTCTATGTCAACAGCTTTGGGCTCCAGCTGTTTCTTGTTATTTGTTCAAAATAATATAAAAGAGGCAAAATGTGGACATTTCCTTGTAGAAATACATCAGACTAAATCTGCAGCTCAGGATTTAAACTAAATAAATGCCCTGTAATTTGTTGCGTAATTATTTTATTTAGCATTTAATATGCTTTACTTCTCTCTCCCATTTAATATATTTCCGGTCAAATATAGTCAAGGTTTTTTTTAACCATCTGTTTCACTAATTTAAAATGAAAACATCTACTTAATGTCATCATGCAACCAAACAGTCCTCAGATTAAAAGTGTTTTTACTCCCCCCTACCCCCAGAATGCCAATTTCCAGGTGCTGACCTGGAAATTAATCCCACGCTGGAGTCACTGTGCCTCAGTATGACAGAGCATGCCTTAGGGGGTAAGTGTTCCCCACAATCCCTGACTAAACAGGTCGCAGACTGGCAAAAATCACACCACCGTTGACCTTGTTAGATCAAAATGCTGCTCTAGCTCTTTAAAAAAATGTTTTACTAGTCTCCTACTGACTGAGATTAAAAATACATTATTGGAAGTCATTTTTTCTGTAGTATGTCTTTGATCTGAAGCTAGACTTGTGTTTGTTTTCTTGAGGGTAATATTGCTATGTTTGTCTGGCGGTGGTTCCGCACTGCACTTAATTGACAGGATTTGCACAGTAGATCCAATGTTTTATAGTTGTAAGGAAGGGAGGTTTAATTCTCTAAATGTCTTAAAACTTGCATTTGTCTCATCTCAGATGGATCAGACCGAACGTCAACAATATGAAAAAAAGAAGAGAGACACACACACACACACACACACACACACACACACAGCTGACGCCTGTTCAGTTCTTCATCACCCAGCACAAAGATACGGATGCTCAAGAAAACCAGGCAAAGCAGTCACTACAGAATGGCAAAGGAAACTGTGTATATGTCCTCTAATATTTTTGTACTTTATTATATACATCTAAGTTTATTAAAAAATGGAATACAGATGATAATAACTATATTGCAGGACACAGGAAAAAAAAAATGTGGCAAACTGCTTCATGTCACCTGCAGGACTGTGACATGATGTGCAGAGGTTCAGTTTGCTGTGAGTTTAAAGAGAGACAGTGGATTGGTGCTCTACCAAATGGGTAATAGCCCATGAGTTACTCCTCTTTTTCCTCCTGCCTCAGAACAAGGCTTCCTTCCAAGAACACACGCTGACAGCATCGGACCCCGGGAACACACCATCAGTAGATTCAGAATATCAAGCAGAATTAAAGCACTTTTACGACATTACGTCTGATAGTTGCCACTTTGGAGCAATTGCCTCCCAAACGACATGGTTCCGATTGGGAATGGATACCAATACGCGACCTAGCCACCCTAAATTGTTCTTGAAACAGGGCTAGTAAGGGCTTGTGTTGGTTGAAGCTTACAGAGCATCCTTAGGTCCTTTTTTTTATTGTGACTGTTGTGTGGAAGGAGGGGGTGGAAGGACTAAGGAAGAGCTAGTTCACCCTGAGGTGCACATTGTATTCTGATTGCTTTTTACTGAACACGACAGATAGAAGTGACTGTCCTCTTCTGACTGTCTACAAAGCCAAAGAGCAGGGGTTGTGAGATTGTTCGTTTGAGAAGGATATTTGTAGTCAATTGCAACTCGATGGTTGAAATATATGAGAAAAAAAAGAATATCAGAAAAAAACCCACGAACAGTAGTTCAAAGAATTTATGCCAGCTGCAATTTGTCTCTGCTATTTTACGCCCTGCTTCGTAAATGATGATGAATCTCATTTTGTGCCGAGGAATCCCCGCAAGGGTGAATAAGGGCTGGCGAGGTCCGCACCGTGTGAGAAACAGTTCTGGTGCCGGTTTGAAGAAAGTGTTTTGAGAGATGAGAGCGTTTTCAATTTGCGCCCGAGAAACCAAAATGCGTGCGAGGAAACCAAATGAAACCAATCTGAAACCTCCGGCTTTTCGCCTCACCCAACCTAAATAGCTCTGGAAAAAACGAATGGCGATCCTGTCATCAGGGCTCCGGAGCGCAGCGCCTCACCTTTACAGTGCCCTCCTCACATGGCCAACGTGATGATTTGATGAATCATACTTTTCAAGGTGCTCGTCGATGTCCATATGAATTATTTTTTGTGTGTCTCTCTCAGTGTGTTTCTGTCTCGGAAACCCTTAACCGTTTCACGTGATATCAGTGTTGACTCAAAACCTGTTTTTTGAAGGCTCTGTCCTTGGATGTGGCAGAGCAGAGGTGCATGTCTGTGTAATATGGTCTTAACTTTTGCATCGCTTTTTGGTTGCATTGTAAGGCAGGGATAACCATTCACTTTTTTTTTTATTATTATTATTGTTTTCAGCAGAGCCACAGGAAGGCCTGTCGAGTAAAGATGGTCAACTTCAGATAACTTTTCAAATTGTATTTTTTATTCTCCCTTGATATTAATAAGTTGTGCTTATTTTCTGTAATCGCATGTTTTGCCACACTAATTCTGCACTGTCATAGTTAGAGGACGTGGTCGATTAGTCAACGGTGAGGGCAGAAATCTTGCAACTCGTGTTGTACGCTTGCATCGCCCACATGTCACTGTTTACTTCTGAGATAATGCCCTGATCATGTCATCATCGCCATTGTCTGACACGCAACTCATTAACTGACGCCTTCACACTCGAACAGGCTGGGTGAAATAGGGAACAGAATTCTTCCACACTCTGTACGAGGCAATTGATCTGGGGGTCGGGGGGGGTTTATGCCTGTGGGATGAGCAGAGCAAATTACTTTTATGGCCTCGTGATTTCGACTCTTATTTGTCAGGAACTGTATGTGGTGCCTAAATTGTACAGCCCCTCTATCTCGCAGTGGTGTGAAGCAGCATTTTAGTCATTGATTTCTTCAGAGCAGGCTCTTGGATGGATCTGACTTATGCGGGCAAATAACTTCTGTGAGTTAAAAAAAAAAAAAAAGAAAAGAAAGCGAAAAATTGCTGGCACCTTAAAGACTCGGCTATCGTATTTTTAACTATTTAGTATAATGTTTTTCAGTTGTGTTTTGTTATTGGCTCAGATCACCCACACAGCCTCTTGTTCGCTCATCCTCCGTGTCACTGAAAGGAGGGAAGAGTTGCGGTGGGTGCTGCATGGCGAAGGTTGCACCAGGGGGATGACAATATTTATCTGAGCCACAGTTAATGTGATGATCGGTAAACACTAAGAACAGGCCAAGGAATATGTTTACTCCATGTTTACATTCCACAGTTGCATGAAATTATGGGGGGTAAATACGGGCACTTCATGATAGCTGCATTTTGTATTTTCACAAACCAAGCATCCACTAGAAGGTACAAACAAAGCCTGTGCCTGTGGGGACTAACCAAGTGATCCCACGATCTGTAGTTTGCCCTGGCAGGCTTAATTATAAAAAGAAAAAATAAATGAAAACACTGGGGCTTGCTCTGGTCTTCTTTGCATGTATTTGTCTTGTACACTTTCTATTTAATTCTGATAACTCCCCTGACAATTTTTGAGTATTTTATGAACATTTTACATCCCAGAAGTACTCTCTACTTTTTTTTACTGTCACTCAATAAATTGTGAATGATCTGAAATACAGTACTTGTCGGGTCATTGACAGTTCAAATAAAGAGGTTCACTTCTTTCAACTTCATCAGTGCTCTGTGTTTGCTTCAAGAGACGGGATTCCCTGAATACTACGTATCGTTATTTGTATATTTTATGATAAATTCCACAGTGTTGTAAATAAAACACGGGTTTGCGATAAGACATTTCTAAAATTAGTTTTCGTATCACTTCCGGGTTGCACGGTATGAGCAGCTCATTTTGACCACAGCTCGGTAGTTAGCCGAGCGGCTGACCTAGCCGCCTTTTGTCATCGTCAGTAGTTTGTATAAGAAGAAATAGAACCTTTGGTGATACCCAAACCTGAGAACAACTTGTAAGGTATGTTGACATCTTGTGTCGTGTCTGTTTGGTGTAGAAACATCTCACCGTAAACACAACCAGAGCCTTTTGAAGACTTTAAACAGTCTTGAAAAAATAGGCGCCAGCTAGCTGCGCTGTTAGCCTCGCCTGTTCCGAACAGCTGTTTGCTAACGAATGCTAACAACTTTAGCTTTCTGGTTAATAGCACTGTTACCGATTGCTGCTTTATAGTCTAATGATGTTGCCAATATCCTTAAGTTGAACTCGATAATTCGCATTTCTGCACTTCGTGTAACAGAAGCCAGTTGTTGACAAATGCCTAAAATATTGAAAACTTTCTTTGACGACCTCGCACTTATTCTGTGACAAGGGTTGAGGGCAGAGGTCTTTCCCCAGGGTAGAGCAAAGGCGATTCCGTCTTAAGATGACATTTACTTTTATCTGGAAAAATGCCTCGAACTTCCTTTGTTGTGGATGAAGTGAGTGCTAACTTGATTCAGCAAGTTACGAGAAATTAGAAAACCTGTTTTGTCATCAAGTTGACGTTGATTCGCTGTCGGCGTCATTTTTAAAACCGCAGCAACTGTCTACTCAGCTACCTTGGACACGTTATTTATCTGTGACTCTTTACTGTCTTTCACAAAGTAAAGAAATTGTTTAGCCGCCCCACCCCCTCTCTTCCCCCAACAGAGCACATCGTTCAATAGTCAATGGTAGTAACAAAAAATATAAATATATTATCGCACTTCATTTCGGATTATTGTGTCTCAGAGGTTCAAGGCCTGTCGTGAGTATGTGACGGATAATTAAAAAATATTTCTAATTTCAAACTATTTCTATTTAGTTTCAGCAGGGCTGAAAGTCAAAATGGGGAATTTATATTAAGACAGGAAGCTTTTTTGCACTATGCCTGAAGACACCGAAACACTTGCGTCTTCCTCTTTCACTTCCCTTTAACTGTGTTTATGACTTTCATAAAAGTAAAATTTGAAGCTGCTTATTTTTAAGGAACTAAGCTTATATACTAGGAAACGGCGCACAACTCAAACAAAGTGCCATTATAATACTGTTTGTCTTAAATCGTGAGTGTGCAACCAAACTCTTTTGTATTGCAGGTCTGCATTAAGCGGCCACGATGGATGACTGGGCAAATATAACGCGCAGCCGCGAGAGATGTTAGCGGGAAACCCTCTGCCAAACTTCAGCGCAAGTCACGAGTCGTCGCCTGACCACGGGGAGTGGCACCGCTGATGCTGTTTGACCACGTAATCCGTCGCCATGTCATTACCAAAGGAGTCAGGAGACAGGGGTAAAGATCGGGACCGAGGCGCCCGTCCCAAGGTCAGGCAGAGCCGCTCCGAGGAGAGGCGCGACGCCGCCGGCGGGCGAAAGGGCGGAAGGGGCAAGAAAAAGGGCCTGTCTTCGCACGCACCTGCGGCTGAGCGGCCCGTCAGCGACGGCTTCGAGTACGGCGAGTTGTTGAGCGACCAAGAGTCAAGGGACCAGTCTTCGTCCTCCGCTTTGAAGGACAGTTGGAGGTGGCAAGGGTTGGATGCCACCACCCTGTCGTCATCATCTTCATCGTCATCGTCGTCGTCAAGACAGGAGAGGGCAACGGCCAGGCCGGGACTCGGACCTGTTAGCTCTTCTTCGGACTTGTCCGCGGTCAGCGAGACTGACAGCCGCTGGTCGAACAGCAGTCGCACCCTGCGGCAGAAGATCCAAGATGCGATGGGCCAGTGTTTCCCCATAAAAACGCACACTGTGGCGGCGGCGGCGGCGGCAACGTCCCAGAGCGTTCCCTCGGCCGCCTGCCCGTCCTCGAGGCGCAAGATCCACCTGAGCGAGCTGATGCTGGACGACTGTCCGTTCCCCGTCGGATCCGAGCTGGCGCAGAAGTGGTATCTCATCAAGCAGCACACGGCCCCCATCACCCAGCCGCCGCTGGTGGACGCCGCCTCCACCGCTGCCGCCACCGCCGCGGTCGTGTGCAGCGCCCCCGGCTTGGCCATGCCGACCGTGGTGGAGGACGTAGACGACAGGCTGCGTGAGCGCCGCCGCATCAGCATCGAGCAGGGAGTGGAGCCGCCGCCCAACGCTGAGATCCACACGTTCGAGGTGACGGCCCAGATAAACCCCCTGTACAAGCACGGGCCCAAGCTGGCACACGGCATGAACGAGTTGGCCGGGGTGGAGCGAGCCTCAGCCCAGCATCACAACCACCAGCAGCAGCAGCAGCAGCAGCAACAGCAGCAGCAGCAGCAGCAGCAGCAGCAGCTCCTCCTCCAGACACAGCAGCAGCAGCACCAGCTCGTCCTCCAGAGGTGTCTGGACACCCTGGACGAGGTGGTGGCGTCCGCCTCCGTCAGCATGTGCGACGCCAACTCGGACCCCCTGGTCGACCCGGAGGCCAACAGCAGCGCGGCCCCCCGAGCCGCGATCCCGCCGGCAGAAGCCGTCAAGCCCCACGACAGCTACCGCATTCACACCCAGATCGACTACATCCACTGCTTGGTGCCCGACCTGCTGCAGATCACCAACCTGCCGTGCTACTGGGGCGTGATGGACCGCTACGAGGCCGAGAAGCTCCTGGAGGGCAAGCCCGAGGGCACCTTCCTCCTGCGCGACTCGGCCCAGGAGGACTACCTCTTCTCCGTCAGCTTCCGCCGCTACGGCCGCTCGCTGCACGCGCGCATCGAGCAGTGGAACCACAACTTCAGCTTCGACGTGCACGACCCCAGCGTCTTCCACGCGCCCACCGTCACGGGCCTGCTGGAGCACTACAAGGACCCCAACTCCTGCATGTTCTTCGAGCCCCTGCTGTCCAACCCCATCCACCGCACGCAGCCCTTCTCGCTGCAGCACATCTGCAGGGCCACCATCAGCAGCTGCACCACCTACGACGGCATCAACGTGCTCCCCATTCCAAACGCTTTGAAAAAGCACCTGAAAGAATACCACTATAAGCAACGAGTGCGAGTACGGAGAATGGACACCTGGTGGGAATGAAGGATGAACTTTTTTTTTTATGGATTTGAGTTAAAAACTACTAAATGCTTTTTAAAAGCAGGTCCGCCCAAACGTGGCCCTCGTTCACTCCGTCTGCCTACTACTGCACTGTACTGTAATTTTATTTCTGCTGTACACATCTTAACAATTGTACTAAATCACACTGCTGAGACGATATGTAATAATCATACTGATATTGTACACTCAAATCTCTTTCTGCTCAATTAAACCGACTTATTTAAATGTGTGGTTTCTCATGAACGGCTTAAACATGCGTGTGACTAAATCGGTTTATTTATCTGGCATGAAGACATATGCCCAAACTTGTATTGACATGATTGTAATAATTGTTCATCACTTACACGCTGTGAAGTTTAAATTAGCTTTCCTTCATTCATACTGAGATATATATATATATATATATATATATATATATATATATATATATATATATATATATATATATATATATATATATATATATATATATATATATATATATATATATATATATATATATATATATATATATATACATATATATATACATATATATATATATATATATATATATATATATATATATATATATATATATATATATATATATATATATATATATATATATATATATATATATATAAAGATATACCTCATTAATCACTCACTCATTCCCAAATACGACAGTTGAACACTAATTTTTCACCAAAGTAAATATTGATTAGATGCTGTACGTTTCTAATATAGAATGGTTCATGTTTTTGTTTATACATAATTTCACATGCATGAGCGTATTGGGGTTTTTAAAGGAATTAATACATCCAAAAAGATTCCATAAAATAAACCAATAGTTGCAGAAGGCACCTAATCAGTAAAATAGAAAGCCTCACTATCCACTAAATCAAACCAAAACATATGAACATCAAAATCAAAGCAAAACATACAAAGGAAGAGCACTCATAATGTTTTTAACTATTATTATCTCTGAGGTGACACAACATACATGTGTTTAACCTGACCAAGTCCACAGAAACACAGTTTTACTCAAGTTTGTCAGCTTGGTGCACAAAGTTCTCAAAAACCAATGGCAGCAGAGACGCCGCCAGGTGTGGCAGCTGCTCCTTAACCAGGCTCTGGGATGGCGGCTGCACCAATCTGATCACAGCTTGGAGGGAAATCCACCAATAGCAGGCTGACAACCCCACTGCCAAGCCAGCAGTTCATCGTCAGGCCTAGTTACAGAGGGCTGGAGAAAGGTGAAGCACTGGGACTCAGCAGCCATGAACAACATGTCAAAGGAAGCGCTTCGTCCAGCAGCACGCAAGTGTCGCCATTGATTAACATGTAAGTGATGTGAATCTGTCTTGTCAATTTGATTTAGGATGTTTAACTTTCTGTCATGTTGGGAAACTTTATGCAAGATTTATGTTCAGTTGACAAACTTACTGCAAACTGGTGTAAGTGATGTGTTTAAAACAGTGATGCAAATGAAGATTCTTTCACTTCTATATAGGTTGCAAACAATTGTGAGTCTGTCACGTCAAGTAAGGCAGTCAGCCATGTTAATGTGATACCCTAGCAATAATTTTTTTTAAAAAAGAGAGAGAGGCTTGGGCTAAACGGCAATCAAAATGTGAGAAAAATGCGACCATCTTAAAGAGTCATCTGGTTTTTCTGCTGATGGACAGAAAAGGGTTTTGTAAAATAGCCTGCGCTTGCATTTTTGACTACCCCATTTAAAGGAGTAATGACGTTCATGGACACAAAATGGATTTTTTTTTCTCCCCTCCTTCGTACACACATCTTCTTTTTCTGCAGTTTTAATACTCCTATAGATATTTAAAAACAGACAAGCTTAAATGAGGACTGCTGCAGTTCTGCATCCAACAGCTGTATTTGTCTTCTGTTGTTTAGCACCGACCGTCGGCACCTCATCCCTGTGAGGCATCTCCCTAGAGATTAACCAACACGCATGCAGCCAGTTCCAGTTGTCTTCATTAATCTTCGAGTGCAGCATCGGAAGCACGAGCAGCAGGTGAAGCAGCTGCATCGTCAAATACAGATTAACATGATGAAGCTCTGCCGCTAATGAATCATGTTTGTTATAATGGTTCTTTTATTTTATCATTTAGTTGCTATAGACCTCCTCGCTTTAAGCCCCGTGATGGATGTCTTTCATATTAACTGTTATCTTATAGGTTCCATTGTAAAGCTATTTTCATATTGTGATTTCGTTTCCTAGACTCATGTGGAGCTGCTTCGCATGACTGGTTGTCCTCAGAAATGTACAGATCTTAGGATATCGGCATATTTTCTCTCATGTTACAGCCTGTTACAAAAAACAACAACTCTGTTTTAGCTTCTTGAAGAGTAGAACAAACCTAGGAAAAAACTCCTATGTGACATCACAAAGGGCTGATTTCCAGAGCCATACGTCTCAAGTAAATGATGGACTTCTCCAATTTCTGGTTCACTGGCACAGAAAGCTATTTTTCATCACTAGAAAGAACATGGGTGGGAACATTGCCTGATGTGGCGTCTGCCAATTCTGTACGCTAAGTTTATATTATTTATTGAAAGGCCTCTTGTAGGATTGGCTTTATTTATGTTAAAGCAACTGTCGGAGAAACCTGGAGTCTCTCTTGTGATTTTATATTATTTTTAGACAGGGGGGAGGGAGGGAAGGAGAGAACACATTTGCTAAAATAAATAGATATCTAATGGCACAGTCACAGGGTGAATAAAGATGGCACAAAATCCACCGGCGCAGAAGGAAAAAAACGCTCCTGCCAGGCAGATTTACGCTCACCTGATTATTTACGTCTTATCCAAAGATTAATTGCAATATGTACCTGTGTGATGGAGTCATTTACTGCCCTGTGTGAATACAGCTAATTAGCGAAAGCGTGGAAAATGGCTCCGAGATCGTCCTCTGGACCACTGCGAGCGAGGCTGTTTTCTCCTTGAGACGGCCGACTGGATATGCAGAATGCAAATCACCCGTGACAAGCAGTCACTCGCTAATGAAGCTGCTATAATTTGAATCGCACTTCCGAGGCGCCGCCAAAGTCTGCATTTAGAATGCAAAGTGGGAACCTTTAGCCTCTGTCGCGCTCATTAAGTCGCTTTTTAAAATCTCGAGTCGCAACTCCTTAATTCTCCGGTCTTTCTTTTTTTTTTTATGACGAGTGTTTCTTTTGTACACACACACACACACACACATGCTGGGACTTTGTCGTTTCCCGGTGGAGTCGCGTGCTAGTTTTTCATTCCGGCCGAGCGGCCGAGCAGTGACGGAGCAAGAAATGTGTCATGACGGGTGGCCAAGGGTGGGATCACGACTCAGATAGAGGTGGAAATAGGTATCTGAAATGTCAACATGACTGTTTCTATTATTATTTCTAATTGTTTCTGTAGTTTGAAGTCATAAAATGCTTTCACTGTGACCTTACAACAGTCAGCCTGTCACCATTCCTATGAATTAGAGGACAGCAAATCTTCACCAATTATATTATCGATAATAAACCTACATCAGCTTCTTCCTACGGTTCTAAGGTCTGGGTTACATTAAAGTTCTTTAAGTGTCTCGAACAAAATTCAGGTCAATCGTCAAGTCAGAAATACATGCAAAACGATGAATCAATCAACAAAGATGACTTGACATGCTGTAGTGTGTGTGTGTGTGTCAAATTACCCCCCCGCCCCCAGCACTTCCCCACCTGCGACCCCCACCCTCTGTGGGGTGCTCACAGCCACCACTGACCCCCACCTAGCTCCGCCCCTGCTGCAGACAGACTTTCGCACTGCTGTTCCGCACTCTGCACAGCAGGGGGCTGTAAAGAGCTTCAGTGCGTTTCACTCGGCCAGCTCGCGGGCCGGTGTGCGTGCTTCCTTCATTCCGTGTGTGCGTGTGGCGTGTTGAATATGGCTGCTGCAGCTGGCACACAGTGGCGCTCATCTTGCAGGTATTACCTCTCCCTGGGGGCAGGGAAAAAAAGAAGTCTTCTCCGTGCCGGGATCATCCGGTCCGGAGGGACAGCACGCTCAGCCGAGGAGAAAGCTGATTGGCTACACATTCTTAGTATGTTTGTGTCTGTTGGACTTGCTTTTTCCTCTCTGCCCTCTCTGAGGTTTTTCCTCCGAGTCTAATCTTTACAGTGGAGCGTCAGTGGGGTGCAGAATAATCCCGGGATGTTTCGAACACCTGGGGACAATTATTCTGCCAAATAATCTTCCTTAATCTCACAAAAAGGCGGCCTCGCCTTGCTCCCCACTTGGCTTATCTTGGGAATGATTTAAAGAAAAATGGCAAACGGGATCTTTTCTGTGCTCTCCGGGCTCACTGCGTCCCCCCCCAAAAAAAACACGACGATAACAAAAATCGCGGGGCGTGAGATGCTCTGTGTATCAGGCCATTAATCCGGTGGGGAGCGAATCCAACTGATTTCAAATTTGTGCAAGGAGCACGCAGCCAGCCAGCCAGCCAGCCAGCCAGCCGGCGATTCTTCTTATCCAGCCAAGAGAGAAGTAATTTGTTTTCCGTGACAGAGGGGGAACGCCGCATCTGTGACAGAGGGAGTTATTTATGGTCGGTGAGCGGATGCAGCTGTATCTCAACCTTGAGAGCGATAGCGGCATCCTCGTCCGTTCCGAGTGAAGCCTTCTCAAAGTGGGCGCCCCCCTCCCGTGTCAAAACCAGGGGGAAGCGCTTGCTAAATTCTGAGAAGTTGTCGCCCTCCTCCAGCTCCGCGACGTTAACCATTGATCTTTGATTTCCGGGGAGCGAGCAATTTCTTCCTTCCCTCATGCTGTGAAAAAATAACAACAAAAAAATTAAATCTGGAAGCATCGCAGCAGCCTGCAGGAACTCGCGTCGGGTGTTTACAGAGAAAAGGCCTCTGTATTCTCAATTGAACCCGCTTGTGCAGCCCTCTCGTCCCCCACCCGCCCACTCCCCCATCAGGTTGTTGATGGAATAATGGGGGTGTCAGGCGTGCTACAACCAAGCCGCTGGAAGCAACGCAGATTGATGGCGCTGGCACGCCGGGTTGCGCGCAATGGCCCGTATCACCAGCCTCAGAACCTCCGAGTCTTCGCCAGCGTCTCGGCAATATATGTCGCGGACAAGCGCCCTCGCACAAACTCGTCACGTTCGCCGCCGCCGCCGTTCGATATCAAAAACGTGGCGACGCCGTTTACGCGGAGCCGCGGCGTCTCATTCGCAAATACAGACGCGTGTTGTTGTTTTTGTTTTGAGAAGCACTGTCGCTTCTGATAAGGCCTCTGCACGGGGCCGACTAGATATGGAACGCGCGCAATTGCGTGGATGACGTTCTCTTGCTTTCCGTGCGAAGACCAACAGTGCAATGAGATTAGCAGCAGCAGCAGCAGCAGTATTGATTGATTGATTCATTTTTTATTTCGAATAGCTTCTGTGCACACCAACAAAACAACTTATACAAAATATCAAAAACAACGGTATGTCGTCAGTTGCTTCTCAAAATAAGAATGTTTTAGTGATCATGTCGAGGTGTTGTCTGTTTGTTTGTTAGCGCCTTCAGTACTGTAACATCATTCACAGATTGGAGTTTTTTAGCGAGCAGACGAACACCAAGGCCGAGCCCGACACCTCAACAATTAGCACTCCCAGAAAGCTAGTCAGACCACAACTTTCTCATGCAAATCAGCCGCTCTTACTCCAGCACAAGAGAATGGGCGATATTGTACTACTTTTAATTTATTTTTTTACTGTGTAATTTAAATAGACCTGCCATTGCTCTATTAAACAGTGACAGGATTCCAGCGCAGCCTTGTCGGAAAGCCATTCTGGGAGTCTTCTAAAGAAACGACCCTCGTGTGGCTTTATTTTACATTTCACTTATCCACAGCTTCATCCCATTAAGCGAAGCAACAGACTGCATGAATTTGACATTAACCGTAAATATTCATCATCATGGCAGGGTTGTTGAAATGTAAGAAAAAAAAAAACCCCTCCATAATTTATATTCATTTTCTCTTGAGAATTACGGAGTTAGACTCGTTGCTGTGGACAGATTTTCGTGACTCTTTGCATTAGTAACTTGTTCCTTCTTTTCGACGTGGAAACAGCACAAGGAACTTTTGTTCTTGTTCTCTCAAATGGGCTCCGAATCGCACCATCGACACTCCTGTAATCCTGCAATTGATTTGGACGTTTTACACCAAATGTGCACCAAAACAAAGGCAAGCTGTCTTCTTTAATTAGTACTTTGATTGCTACTTGCTCCTATGGGGATAATGCTTTTCTTCTGGTGCCATGCCATGTAGGGAAAGTGTTGTTTTTTTTCTAATTACGGCAATTCCTAATGCAGTAAACCAGAACAAATGTGACAGCTCCCATGCAAAATGCCATCACTAAAAGCGTACCAGAGAATCGTAATATGTTGAGATTGCTTCAAAATTCAATCAAGTGATGTTATTTTCATTTTGCTGCAAATCATCTTCATGGCTGCGAGCAAATGGGCTCTAAGTTTGTTGCTTGTTTACTGCTGTACTTATTCCCTTGTTTATCTCTCAGCCCAACCACATTTAACCAGGAAAATGTCAAATATGATAGGAAGTGACCTTAACTCCTCTTTGCTCCCATGTTGAACGAAAGTGCAAAACAAACTTTCCGGACCAGAATGGAGAAGTCAACATTGTGTGTTTCAAGGCTCATTTTGTTGCATGCAACATACAAACGTACAAGTGGTAATAAAAAAAAAGAAAAAAATAGAGAAGAGAAACATCATTTGTATAACGATTCCCAAAGAAATTAAACGGATGAAATGTGAAACAGATGCTTGAGTGCCAAGATTATTGTGTTCATTTTTTAACTATTGTTACTGAATCTTTGACACGTCACTTTGTGATTTGATCTAATTCCTGCATTTGTTTTCGAAGGCTAAGTGCTGCCAAATTTGAATGTTGTGATAAAGCTAATGAGCAGACAGAGGAGGGAGAAGAGGAAAACACAGACCACAACATTTATCTTTCTTTTCACTCTCACGATAAAAGCCCGGGATCAGCGGGCTGCCGACTGATGGTGGACTGGAGGTTCGGCTGCCTGGACCTGGACTGTTCCGTCTGAGGGAGGATGTCAGAAGGGATCTAGCCTGCCCGAGTTTATTCATGTATAATGGACTGGATTTTCGGGTTAAAGCCGTAGAGTCTCGCATCAAATCGGGATTCACACGGTGGAATAAATCAACATGATGCTCAGCCGGCCCAGATTCTCTTGACCCCTCTCTGCTACTGGCTTGAACAAAGTCAAAGACATTTTGGTTTTGTTGACTCATCGTGCTTTGCGGTGCCGCTCAGAGCACATTGCGGCAAAACATTTATTTTTTCCTCATTGCGGCCACATTACGGACTGCGTTGACTGTAATTCAGTCGATTGTGGATGTTAATTAGATGTAGTCTGCTGTACATCTGCCGTTTGCTTGGGCTGTGTGCGCTTAACTGCATTACTTTAGCCTCTGGTTTTTATGCGATTATGCGATGGAAGGAACAAAATACATAAGACGCGACCAAATAAGGCACAAAATTGGGCTCGCTCGCGCCGAGAGCTGAGCTGACAGCCAAAAAGCATCGATGCAGTCTACAAGGGGTGATGTTTAAAAAAAAAACAAAAAGTAAAAAAAAAAAAACCCAAAAAAACCCCCATTCATCTCTGCTGCTCACGGCTGTCTCACAAGGCGGATGTAAACGTCAGCAGCGCTTTTAAATGTAGATTCCCTAATGTGTCAGCCCATTCAGCCCATGTGGTAGCCCCAGGCGCGCTTATTACCACAAAGCAGGCACCATTCTGTTAGCCACCTCATCATGAGTGATGCATGGGAGACACGTCTCGGGGAATGAGCATGACCAACAACCGGGAAGAATGCAGCGTCTAATAAAGAAACAGCTACTAAAGCAAATGTTGCACAGTGTGTGTTTTCTTTTTTTTTTTTTTTTAACCGAAGACAAACATCCAGCGCGTCTCCCTGTTTCCTTCTGGTGAGACGTCCATCAGCAGCTCTGAAGTTTTGACATGACATGGCATAAATGAGTTGTGTAATGTAATGCCGGATGCGTTTTTAACACAACTGCAGCCATTGTTAGATTTAAAATTTTCTATTTTTTTAAAGACCTGTCGTCACGGGCCTGGGATTAAATTTTACTCCAACAACCATTTGAGGATATTTCTATTTATGCCGGGATTGTAACACCAGGGGATAAGCTTAAGCGTCTTTCTACAAACCATTCTGGGCTTAAATTCCAGGAAAGAAGCAGATTTGTCACCAATCGGACTCTGCAGTTAAAATGATATAACGAGATAACCGCACGCAGGGATGATTTGCAGGCTTCCTCAAGTCGTCTATGTAAACGACTGCGTCCCTCATTTCATTCCTTTATGTGTGACGTCAGACTGTTGCTACACGGACGCTCTATCCTGCCATTTTTTTTTTCCCTTCTCCTTCCCAATTCCTGCCTGTCATCAAACAGCTGCTGTGACACCGGAAACCTGCGTGGGCTCTTGTTCAACACGGGGAATTGACCAGGAATCAATGATGGAATCTGTAGAACTGCACCCATATGGAGGATTTACAATGCCTTTGAAATCAATGTTCCTTTCTTTTCGATTTGCATTCCTTAGCGTGCCAGCTGCTTTTCGACGCATGGAAAGAGAAATTTAGTGTCACACGCAGCAATACTGCGTTGCTTTAAAGCACTTGAGCATTTCTGTCCAATTACAGCCGTCGGTATTCAATTCAGTTCATTTCTGTTTTATTCATATTGCGCATTTGACAAAGGTAAACTACCAAAGTGCCTTTCAGAGAAGAAGATAAAAAAGAAAATGAACATGATGAAATTCTGAATGTGATAATTTACTACAAAATGTGAAAAAAATGTGCAGACTAAAACTATTTAAATTAGTCGTACAGAAAATCCAGTATGTTAAATTTAAGGAAAAACACATTTGTTTGTACAGAACCAGCAGCACCACGTGTGTGTGTGTTCTCAGTTGTTTCATCCGCAAGATGATGATGGTCGGGTGGGGTTCTGCCCGCCATGCCCTTGTGTGATCAGTAGAGGTTCAGTGGCTGCTGCACCAGAGGCTGCTGGAGATGTGCCTGTGTTGTGGTTTTGTTGTGGTGCATGAGACGATGCTACATCTTGCAATGGAATGATATTGCATTGCATTTCACTGCTCGAAGTGAAAAGTCTGGTGCAAGGAAAGAGGCGCGCCTTTAACGATGCTTTAACACTCTGCTGCTCATCTTTTCTCCCCCCCACCCCCTTGCTCCGCCAACCCCCATCCAGGAAAGGCTGCTTGTTTGACCTTAGTGTTCTGGCTGGAGCGTTAACATGAATTCACTCAGACAGGATGGTGCTAAGCCATTCGCAGCTTTAAAAAGCAACTATGAAATTTTAAAGTCCGTCTCGTGGCAGGCTGGGAGCCGGCAAAGGGAACAGCAGACAAAACTGTGGGTGTTTGGTTTTCCCTTTGAATAAGTGCAAAATGAAATAATTGTTACCATTAATGTAACGAAAGAAAGAAATCATGGCATTCAGCCTGTTTGCTGTGGTCAAATGATTAACGGAGAGAAAATAAAGTTCACGGAGCAAACGGAAAGGAGGCAGAGCATCAATGGAACAAATGAGGCGATGGCTGCACTGAATGCATTCAGAGGAGAAACTAAAGAGCAGAGTGAAGCGGCTGTTGAAGGCCATTAACCTCGTGCAGGCAGACGGTTTCACGGGGTTGGGGGGGCTCTGTGGGAAGCATGTTTAGCATCGTATTTGCTTAATCTTGGGAACGCATGTTGATCAATACGGCAGAGAAGTCATAGCGCACGCTTTACAGAGAAAGGCCTCTCTTTCATTTATGTTTTATGAGCCTATTGCAATTACGTATAGCTGTTAATTGGAAGCTGGCGCTGGAGTTCACATGAGTCCGTTTATTGCATAATTCTGATTGTCTCTAGACTATTCTTTCGCCCCCGCACGCAAACCGCAAAAGTCGCTATAATGATAATGAAAGCAAAAATGCGATAGATGTTACGTCGACTTGCGTCGAATCCAAGTAGATCCGCTAAACTTCATGTTTGACGGACGTAAAGTGCATTACCCGACGTGATGTGACTTCCCTATTATTGTATCTCTTGATCTGACATTTACGTAGCGGAGATTCAAAAGAAAGAAAGAAAGAAAGGAAAAAAAAAATAGACTCTGACAGCTCTCGTTGGATTTTTAACCGCACTCCAGTAAAGTGAATCCAGGGTCAGCGAATCAACGCTGCATTAGGCCCCGTGGAGATGGCCTGACTGATAACTGATAACTCCGACCTCGGCATCAGACGCTGGTCCTCCGCTGTACGTGCACCATCAGCCGCCTCGGGGGGAGAAGGGAGGGAGGGAAGAAAACCAAACACACACGCCTGTGACCCTTTCTTCTGCTGCGTCTTGGCAGCAGAAATGTGTCAGCGTGTGCGCGCCTCGCGTTGCCGGGATGTTGGTCTACGGCTCTGCTGCTATTTCTGGTGTCTCCGCTTTAGCCTTCGGAACAACCCCACAATACCACAATAATTAGAAAAGCGTGTAGCCATGAGCGCCCAGGCACACGGCGGTTCAGCATCCAGGCAATCTTTTCACGATTGAACGTCGCACCATTAAGAGACGGGCTAACCTTAATTTGCCCCGATGCCGCTTCAACGAGCGTGAAGTCAAAGACGAATTTAATGAAATTTAATGAAATTTACTGGGGCAATTCTTTTTTTTCCCCCGCTAAAATGACTGAATAGGTGCCAGGTTTTACTCCATCTCTGACGTACTTTTAGACTCAGGTTGGAGTCGGCAGGTCAACGGAAGAAATACTGATCTCATCCAATTAAACAGAGGAAATGAATGCTCTCCTCTATGTCTCAGAAAACCGATGTAGTGAAAAACCTCTGCAGGAGCGATGATTGAACAACAATCATCTCCACCCCTGAGACAAGCTCTTTATTAATCCAAATTCATCATCGCATTAAGTCATCATTCGTCTCATCAGCCACCTTTGACTTAACATGGATTTTGACAGCGTGCCTCGCAGTGATTGTGAATATTCCGAGTCTTAAAAGAGTTTTTTTTTTCTTTTTACCTGCTGCTGGATACACGTCTACCCTCTCTGATGAGGTGCGTGTGAGGCTCATGATGCTTTCCTTCTCTCTCAGGAGGGCAACTTTTCTCCAAGTAGGACAAGGTGACCTGTCGTCTCCTGACACATGCTGGAGACTTCTTGCAAACACATTTTCATCCTTTTCAAACTTTAATTTGTTGAAATTTAAATTTAAATTTGTTTGGTTTGTCGTTAGGTTTTGTTTTCCTGTCAAACCGAACTGGATAATCACTAATAATTACTTAGAAAGAATGACATTGAATTATTATCTCAAACATGTTTCGGGAAAGCTAAGCAATGCAAACTGGGTAAAGAAACAGTGCTGAAGAATGTTCGAGGGAAATAAATCGAAATAATTATTTCTCTTTAATTGAAAAAAAGAGGAGATTTGTAAAGGAACACTATTCCATAGTAGACCCGAAATGCATTATTTTTTCAAATTAAGAAATTACGACATTAATTCAGGGCAGGAGTCGTTATTTTCTCAATTAATTTGTGAATTAAGTTGCTCAATCAGGGAAAGCTGCAGATTTTGGGTGCAATGTGTCACTTTCGCTGTTGCATATCACTTCCTTCCTCCCGCCTGCATGTCACACCACAACATCACAGCTACGTGACGTCAGTTGCAAAGATGCTATCAGAGGAGGGAAGGGAACAGGGGGACGGGGGGTCCTTTAGTATCAACATAAAAAAATAAATAAA
The DNA here is from genome assembly GCA_009823395.1 of Thamnaconus septentrionalis. Lineage (NCBI taxonomy): Eukaryota > Metazoa > Chordata > Actinopteri > Tetraodontiformes > Monacanthidae > Thamnaconus > Thamnaconus septentrionalis. Next base: position 14,701,381 of record CM020510.1, on the reverse strand, counting down.
AAAATTGCTGTACCTTGTAGACACAGCAAAACGATTTACATGTCCCCCCCGGGGGCCTCTGCCGTGATTTTATTGATCCAGTGCCACCCTCATTCAGAAAACAAAAAAATCCACGATCATTTTGCATTGTTGTAATTACCCACCACACTGATTTCAGATTAAGCATGAAATTTGCAGGTTATATCAAACAGACTGAGCGATTCGGAGCAGAATGGTTTGGCAAAGCAAAGAGTGGCAGGTTTGCAGATGGAATCATATTGCTGCTCAGCGTGACGACCTATCGGGAGTCGCATCCTGCTGCTTGTTTTGTTTTTCCGCTGTCAGTCAAGAACGGGGCCAAAAAAATGTTTTTGGGATGTAGTTTGGCCGTGTTATCTTTAAGTATGGGACATTTATGTTTTAATGCCAGTTTAAAAACAAACAAACAAAAAAACAACAACAAAGGATTGCGGGATCTCCACAACACGTGACACTTGTTTTGTCTTCCTAAGGCTATTAATGTTTTGCAATATAGACTAAATCTTAGTGGACCCTCTGGGTTTAGCTGCCGGCTAATGGTCATTTACAGTCTGTGTTTCTGTGAGATTAGAGCACTAATTTCATTTGATTAAGCCAGTAATGCTTTGCCATATTGGTTTTACACTCTGTCTACGTTGTTGAATAAACAGAGAATCATTTGCAGTCATTAGTGCCGCTACTGTTGCATTTTTATTTTATTTTTTTACCCCCCATCAGAGTCCCCTCTCTTTTAAAAGCAACTCAGCCACGTTGGAGTGTTTCTCCTCGCAGCAATCACCTGTGCCCAAATGTAGGGCAGCAGCAGTTTTATTCTGGGATCTGAGAAATATATGAAACATTTAATGTCGTTGAAAGACTGATGAAATAAATATGCGACAAAAGTGACCTGTTTAAATACACTACTTGATGGAAGTGGCATAGCTGACAGAAACAAGAGTCGAAAAGAAAGAACAAGGAAGAGAGAGAAGAGAGAAGGAATGATATGATTTATAAAATCCTTGGCCTATGACCAGACTGCTGAAATTCATTTTCATGTTTTCTAAAACACGCTGCCGCCTTTGGCCGTTGTGGCCTCGCCTGATATAATGTCTTTAAAGGGTCTGCAAAGACCTGCCGAGAACTGATTTGCCCAACACGACTTCTCATGCCCTTAAAAAACAAACAAACCCAAAGAGCGGAAACAGCTCAAACACACATTTGTTTCGTGCAAAGTTGTGACAAATCTGTTCGCAGGCTCGTTTTTCCTCCACGACCTTTCCGGTCTGCTGCAAAAAGCAGCAGCATGTAGCAAGGTAGGACACAGGAAGTGGTGTGAATGGGAAGTGACATCACACAAGGAGGAGGAGGGAAGTTACAAATCACAGACACCTGTGCTGACAAAAGAGAGGGAACTTGAAACAGAGAGGAACAAAAGAGCTGAAGCAGAACCAAAGGAAAGTGAGAAGTGAGATCAGGAAAAGAAGGATAAAAAACCTGGATTTGGATTTTTTTAAAAATACAAACGACCAGAGTGAACTGGAGGTGGCCCAGACAACAAGCGTCTTGAAGGAGGAAGAGGAGCGAACTCCCTGGAACAGGCAAACAATCACCAAAACCCTTCCTCGGACCGGGTCAAAGGCCACTCTCGCTCAGCTAAGTCCCTGCACCTCCTCATTCTCCAGACTTCTCCACCTGGCTGCTGAAGTCACGTGTATATATTTGTTGGGAAAGTGACTATGAAGCTAAATGTTTAAGTTGTCATGAATTTTGTTGGACCTTAAAATAATCAAACTCATTTTTGGTTCCCTTATTGTGTTCATTTTGTAGGGAGACAATGATCGGGTCTTCTTCTCGCCTCTCCAACTAAAAAATTATCTATATAAAAATTTCAATTTATCTTTCTGACAGTGTGAATCCTGTCTGGCGCCCAACACTAAAATTTTATATAGGTTTGGAGAGACATTCGGCGCTACAAGCAGCTGCTGCTGCAGCAGACTTCTTCCCTCTGAGTGCGCTTCATCACAATCCGGCCTTCTTTCAGCCGCTGCTGGATCTATCAAAACACACTGAACAAGTTTGCTCAATAACCCAACATTTCATCATCACATCGATTGGTGTCTGCGGGTTGCCCGTTAACAGGTCTACTCTCTTTATTGATTGGTCCGCCAAACCAACAAACAAACGAACCAAGAAAAAAAGAAGAAGGGTCTCAGTCCACTTCTGCATCTCACTCTCAAATACCTCACATCAGCAATCCTGAGTGCGGAGTCTGGAGGCCTGGGGGTCCTTGACTGCTGAAAATGAGCGTCGATGCGGTTGAAAAGTGGACTATAAGACGGTCGGGCTCACGAATTGGGGCGTTTTGCAGGAGCTGATAACAGATTTGTGCGAGCGTTGGATGGGCCAGGACATTCCTCATGTGGTTGTAACACCTCAGCGTGTCACGGCTCGGTCAGCTGACTAAAGGCCCGACAAGCTGTTCCTGCTGCTGGTTTGCTTTGCCCATCTAAATTGCCAATAGCTTGAAAAAGGAGTCATTTACTGGTTGTTTTTGATACGGAAGCGTAACCGAACGTCGGCCTCAGACCCGGAATTTTGGAATGTTTGGCTTCGCTGGGATTACGCCAGTTGGCCCCTTGTTCATTTTCTGAGACCTTTGAAGGAAAGCTGTCGAGTCGAACTTTCTTCCCTTGTGGGGAATTTGTAGCCCCCGAACAAGTTTCGAATTCTCAATCAGCAGGAGATGTAATGTAAACAGGGCGTTGATGTGCCGCGTCGCTCCCCGAATCTCGCAATCAGAGGCACCTTAATCTGTTCTGGAAACACAGCGGTAGGCACCAAAACAGCATTTCTCCCTCTTCGCCTAGCGCTAATTGAATGTAATTGGAATGATTAAGAGGTTGTTGTTTTTTTTCTCCATTTGTAGATGTGCGGCGCGAGGCCTTTTAACCACCTGTGCCAGCAGTTGTTGATTTTTTTTTAATTTCAGATTACACACGACAAACAAAAAAGGGTTCGAAAAAAATCGAGCCTAAACCTAGAATGTGCCAACTTGGCTTTGCAAGTAAAACAAGTATTGTGTGTGGGGCCAGTGATCAGGCCCGGAGCAGACACCTGAAGGAAGGATTATTTCCATGCACCATTTCCTTGCCGTCGCACTCGGCACCAGTTTTCCTCTCTGCCTTCCAGCACTTTTTTCAAGGTCTCACATCAGAACCATGTTTGTCATCCCGGACACCATAACTGCAGAGCATTTAACCCTCTGTTTACGCCCCTACCCTCCGGCACACTCAGTTTTTACTTGCGACTAAAAAAACTGATGCTTTATTGGCTCTTCCATTTTTTTTGTGATGGGGAAGTAAACAAGTCGGCCTCAAGGTCGTCTCGAAGGGTACCTGGCTGGTGCTGCTGTCACTAACTTGGGAGTTGTTCGACCCTTTTCTTTTGCCATCTCACAAACACCTGATGTCCTGAACTGTGTGTTTTCGCACACCCTGTCTGAAAAAAAAGGGGGTCAAGAGGCGCATAATATTGTCGCGGAACATCGGCGAAAATCAATGCTGCCTCATGTGGGCCTTTTGTTGACCGCAGTGCAGGCTGTCTTTTCCCAACCGGGCCTCTGAATGATTGAGCTGCCTTCTGCTGAAACATCCTGTTGGATTAGAGTTTCCTTCGTCGATCTAATTAAACCCAAATAAAAACTGTTGGTTTTTTTTTTGGTTGTGAAAAAATACCTGTTTGCACTGTGTGACGGGTTAGCCACAGGCAATGTGTATATCTATGTATAAAAAAGAAACTATCTGTGTGACCAATGTGTGCCAGATCCCTGCTTAATGCTGTATGCATAATGTGAATCAGTGTAAATGTTTACTAATTTGTCTTTGGCACATTTGCATGCCTCAGTGAGTGTCATCTGCTCAGCAGTTTGTGCAGTGACTGGAGGGAAGCTCTGCGTTTGTGTGTGTGTGATCCTTGAAGTTTGCCGTTGGAAATCTTTTGGTGACGCCTCTGTCTCTTGAAGCCGATCCAGCCACAATAATAAAAAAATACAAGCGTCCGCGCTTGAGGACGCTTGTATTTGCGTCTGCCGACAGAGTGAACGCGGCACAGCGGGGAAACACTCCGCTATCGGCCGTGGGGGGAGGAGGATTCAGCGGGTTCGGAACGCTGCACAGTCTAATGGTGACGTCGGGCGTCAGTGAGAGTTTCACGGCCACCCTGCAGCCGGAGAGCGTGTCGTTTTTTTTTTTTCTCACGAGGGATCATTTAGATAGGACGGGGCAACAGGAAGTGTCAAATCAAAGTAATCAATCTCCCGAGGCCAATGCAGCCGCCGCCACTGTTCTCAAGCGTCGGAGCAGCCCCTCAGCCACTGGTTCAAATTGAAAGGAGGTTGACGGGTTATTTGCTTTTCCGTCACGCTCTCGTAACATTTACAGTTGTCCCTATACTTGTTTTTTTTTTCTTTCTTTTTTTTCTGAACTGGCAGCTCTCCGCAGTCGGTCAGTCCTCGGGTCAGGGACCGTTGCGAAGTCTCATTTTTATTTAACAAAATCGCAATGTGTTGAGTCAGGCCGAGTCACCGTATCACGCGCTTTCAAGTTTCTCCTCGCTGTGACTCATCAGATTTTCCTCCTCTGGCGCGAAAGCCGAGGCTGGAGCGCCTCCTGCGACTCCATCTGAGGCTGGAGCGAGTGGCAGAGCTGCAGGGTAGATTTGTGAGGCTCGTGTAAGCAGGAAGTGGGGCAGGGGGCAGGGGGGGGTGGGGAAACCTGGGGGCTCCCCCAGGGTGGATAACAGCAGGTCTGTCCCACTCTGGGGTTCTGGTCTGGCGTCTGCTTTTTGGTCCTTTCAAACCCTGTTGTGAGAGGAGCATTTAGCTTAATGTTGCCGTGTGTTAGCGGGTCCGAGGATTAGCGCAACGTTAGCGCCGTTTGCCAAGGAAGTCTGTCATACAACAGCGGGTCAGAGTTGTCTCCCTGAGGTACGTCATGGTGAATAAGCCTTTTATGCAAAACGGGGGCTCACCTATTTTTAAAAGCAAAAGTCTGAGGCTGAGAGAGCAAAGAGCCAGAGACCAGAGAGCACATTTCTCCATAACTTGCGTGACCCAGGTGGGAGTCCGATAAAAGCCGAAACTTGGTAACATGCGTAAGCAACGAGAGAGAGAGAAACAAACTCGTGGACCCCTCACAAGAATGAGAAAGTACTGAGCACTGATCTCCTGGAAAGCAGTGGTGGAGTGTGAACCGCTGAGGGAAAACGGGGCCAGTCCTCAGCTTCCTGTTTGACATGTTGGTGTCGCACAGTGGTTTGTGAGCTGCGGCAGCATAATAATGAGAAAGTGTACAAATTCGCAGCAGGGATTGAAGAGTAAATGAAAAATGACGAGTTAATGCGGAAATCTGCTGTTTAAATAGAATTTCGGCATGTTAAATCTGCAAATGCTGATATTAGAGACCCTATATTATTCCAACTTTTACTTTATTTTTCATCTCAGACCCCAGTTGAGTGGCCTCAGAGGATAAATTATAAATAAATAAGTAAAAAAAAAAGAAGAAGAAGAAGAAAAACTCCAGAACTCCAGAAAACAGCATATTTAATTTTTGTATTCTGTTTACTGTCTCCTGCAAAAAATACTCGGCTTCAGCATCCGGCTAGAAAACTGATGCAGTTTCTTCGTCTCAGCATGTTTGAAGAGGCTTGAACCAACTCCAATTGGAGAACTGTCACATACCCTTTGTGAAATCACCAAGTGCTGTTTTTTTTGGTTTTTCCAGAATTAGGTGTTTAAGCATACATGTTACATACAACATAGAGAGTTCAAATAAAACTGGTAATGAAGGTGTAATGAAGCACAGCATTGTTGTTGATATGCGTTACGCTAGTTAGCAATCAAGCTCTGATTGTCCTCTAATTTCAGTTTCTTTTGCTTTTTCCCCGCTGCTAGTTAAAACACAGCATATGGCATCAAACCTCACGTATATGCTCGGCACAATACACGTTGGCTCACTTTATTCAGCATCCATCCATCCATCCATCCATCTCTGCTTTCAGTGACCCAAAATACAATTTGCCCGTGGCTAAAAAGGCTGAAAAGGAAAGAAAAAGCTGTTTAAAAATGAAAAAAAACCAACAAAAAAACAACCCACGTGGGCGAGGAGAGCGAGCGAGAGAGAGAACGGAGGGGTTTGTTTACTTGGTATTTCAAAGCTGACAGTGATTTGTTGGTCACTGGGAAGTCGTGCAGAATTAAGGAGGATATATTTTCAGATCTTGATTCATCAGATGAGAATAACGGATGAGGCTGTCCGAAAAAAAAACCAGGGCCTGATCTTCCTGTAGGATTCAGCACACTTGGCCGTCATTTTTACATATTGGATATAGCACGAGACTAATAATAATAATTATGTTAATTTGAATTAATTGCATCTACAGTAAACAATTTAGGCTTTTTTTTCCCCCTGTAAATGCGTGAACCACCATCCACAAATGAAAGGTAAACACTGCTTGATAATGTAGTCGCACCGCGAGCTTGATCTTGTCTTTGGCTTCTTTGTAATGACTCACGTTAAACGTGCAGGGACGATTAGCACAACTGCACTCATCCATTTCATTTCCAATGCTAAAGAAAGAATGAAGGTAAAGAAAAGGCACGTGCAAAAAGTATGCATAAAAAGCTTTATTGAATATTTTGCTCACAGAATAGCATTGAATCAATCGTTTTTTTGTCAGTCGCCATGTGTGCAAGCTGCAATAAAAAAAAAATAGCGTAACAATGCAAATCTGTTTCTTAACAGTTTGTCACACCAACAACTATCTGTACTTGGCAATTATTTAGTAATTGTTGCTGTGCTATTGTCATTGCTGAATGCTGCCACAAGCTCCGATAGGAGTGGATCAATATTGATGTCCATAAGTTTCATGTGGAGGGGTCTTTCATAGTGAACATACAAGTGTACATATTCTGCATATTATACTCATCGCACTATAAAAAGCTGAGGCCAGTGTCTCTCTATCCAGTTTTGTCACGTTTTGTGTTATATATATTCATAATTAGGCTAACTGGAACTGCTCAACAGACAACTCAGTAGTGATGTCACACCAAACATCAAATAACTTATGAAAACAAAACCTATTAGAAGTGAACAACAAGCCCTAAAACCAGCCTAAGATGAACTTTTGCTGTGAAGTAAAATCCCCTCTGGTTTGCTCAGCTTTGTGCTTCTACTCTCGAATTTGACCCACGTCCAGTCTTGCCAGCACAGTCAGGAGGTGTGCCGCGCCTGAGCTCACTCCCTCAGCCTCCTCTCTTGGCATTGAGAAAAATGCGCAAACAGTGTGGCCACGCTCCGGCGTGCTTCTAGCAGCCGTAGCCCGCAGCCTGCGCTTAGACCTATTCTGTCACTGCTGTTGTTCCCTCCTGCTCCCCTGCCCTCCTGCTCCGAGATCCGGAAAGCCCGGTTAAAATGCATCACTTCCCGCAAGGCAGCACGGAGAAGTCACCACGGACCCATTTAAAAACACTGCTATGGTGTGGAAAACAGAGCTTCATATTGGGGCCTGGCTCTGAGAGCTGAGTGTATACCTTATCCCGTTGGTCCAGACCTTCAGACTCGTGTTTGCACTGAACCCAAACGACAGTTGCTGAAGTGCAGCATTTAGGAGAATGGAAGCTGCAGGAGGGTGTTAAGACACAAATCCTTTAAATTATCAGGGGGAAACAGCCTTTAGACTTGGAACGGTGAGACTATTAGATGTTTTCAGACAGAATGGATTATTAACCATGTACATTTCATCAAGCTGTTCAAATATTTTTCTTCCACCAATTATTCAAATTACAGTGTAGGGGTTATTAACCCATGCTGAGCCTCAGACAATCTTTGTGTGTTTTGAGTCTATCTGTCTATCGATCTGAATTACAGCTGTGACAGTAACTGCCGCTCAGTATTTAATGCCCTCAGGCCACCTCACGCAACCTCTCTTGTGTTATTTACATGTTGCATGATACACCAACAACTCTGTTATCCAATTGACTGGACAAGAAGTGCCCTAAAGACATGTGTTGTGTGATCGTAGGTGTTCACAGATTACGTGCTGCTTGTCACCTTGACGGGTGGCTTGATGTTTCTTGCAGTGTATTGGTATTAGACAAAATATAAAAGTCTTACTCTCATTTTCTACAGTGAGTCATTGCAAAAGGGGGTGAAATGATTCTGTTTCATTTGGCTTGAAAAGTCAATGATTGACTCGAGAAAGGCTTAATTGGTAGTAATGTTATGAAAACAAAACAAATGTCGGAGTTTTTTTCCTAGATTATTTTAATGATTTTCTTTTTCTTTAATAGATGTTTAAAAAAAAAAAAAAATTTTTTTTTTAACCAGTTTCATTTTTGGGTTTGCTTGTGTTTGTTTACTCAACCCTTTACTGGAACCGAGTCACCGCATTGTCCACCTGCAGTTTTCTACTTTCACGAATCGATTCACCTGCTGTCTGTTCCGCTCAGACGGCTGCTGTTGTCCCTCAGTCTTTTGCATTAGAAAAGGTTCATGCGCAACCATGGCTTTCTTACCTATAATTAGACACAATTTCATCATCATGTACAGTAGTCTTGACAAATCAGAAACATTACTTTTAATTGGTCCGTTTCCAGTGATAACACTGCGTTAATATAATGCAGTTTGTCAAAGTGTAGACTGTTAGCCGGGAGCCAGTGACAGTCTCATTAAAACTGAGCTTTAATTAATGATCTTGTCTGTTTAGAAGTCGTGTCATGAGTGCGGCCCCTGCACACTCACACTTTGTCAGGATGACAGTACGTCATAATGGCCATCTTTGTTTATCATAGAGAAAGCAAGGCACTGTTTCATTCGTGGCGAAGGCTAGGTTAAACTCAGCATCCGTCTCGGAGTTTGATTCCGCCAGCAGAAACACTGACAGTGTGTCTGGGGCCTGGACTCACTTTAATTATAATAGACGGAGGGGAGGGTCTGCTTTCTGCTGCAGTAGTCAGCTGCAATAAGGGGTGCAGCACTTGCAGAGTAATTAGAGATGGGGAGGATAGACAAATGGAGAATGAAAGGGAAAAAAATGTGCTCGAGATTTCTCTACCTTCCCTTTCAAGTGAATTCCCACACTAATTTAATTTCCCTCAGGTCCCCTGTGTATGAAAACTGGGGCTTTAACAGAAAATATATATCTGCTGACATGACTTTTTTTTTTTTTAAAGGAACATTCTTTTTTTCTATCCGTATAATCCTGTATGATATCCAATTAAAAAAATAAAAAAAATAAACAAATGATCCCTGACTCCAGTTGAGCTGTTCCTTGGGATTTATTAGACACCAAAAGCAGACCCTTTTTTTTTTTTTTAAGATCTCCAGAAAACGGCTCAATTAGCCATTTGTTTGCAGTCTACTGGAAGATCACTTCCTGGAACTGCCAGCTGCCTATGATTTTTGGGTGGAGTCAAAAACAAGGCGGCCATGAGGCGATCCCAGGCGATGGGAAAACCAAAGGAGAGAAACTGTGACATCACAAAGGGCAGATTTACAGAATTGTGTCATTTAGCGTGCACACTTTCTGAAATTTGTAGCGAGTACAAAAACATGTTGTACGAAAACATTCACGAGATGCTGCTTTCACATAACTATTTATATCTGTGCCCGTCCCCCATGAGACGCACCCTTCACTTTTTCTTTTGCGAATCAGGACACTGGCGCGGTGATTGCTCCTTCACACTGCGGCTAATTCCGTATGCCAGGCGCGAGCATGCTTGGCTTGCTGCCCTTCACTGCACGCACCGGGGGAATCCCAAATTCCAGTCGTAAAAAGCACAGGAAGCAGTGACCTCCTTTGAAAGACTATGAATCATCCAGTTATCTCCTGCTCTTTCGTGCCGGCGACTCGCTGCAACGTGTCGCTGACGAGCCAGGGCTCCGCCAATGCGATGCGATGGGATTTGCGGCAGCATTAGCATTAGCAGAAGCGTTAGCAGCAGGTTTCCTTCTCACGTTCAACCAATTTTACACTGGGACAAACAAGTTAGCCGGTGCAGGAGGGGTTAGTTTGAAAGGCAAAAATCACAGAGTCATCAGCGTTGGTGTCTGCGACGGGGCGCTCCCAGGCCGGGGTAATGATGCGAACACGGTCATTAGCATGCATGTGCCCTCTCAGATGTGTGTCTAGCCAAATTACCTCTTGGCCTTGCCGCTGCGACTCGATATACCCGGCCCCTTCATGACAGCTGATTAAACGCAGCAAATCCCCGCTTTGACCCATCTTCCTCACATCGCTGGCAGAACCTCCAGCAAAGTTCACAAAGGAAATCGCACTTGGCATTCAAAACCGGCACCCTTGACTCCCGCCACCCTCCACCCTCACCCCCACAAAAAAAAAAAAACATTATGCCACGCTTCTTGAAACTTTGCGGCTTCACTGGGAATTTTTGAAAGACAGTCGCGACTATTGAGGGTTTGAAGGTGGATTCTAGGGCAACGGCTCACTCGCATTCATTTGTGTTAACATATTCCCATGCAGCAGCGCCGCCGCGTGCGGGGATTTGACTGCTTCCCTTTGATTGGTTTTATTCTCCCCGGCATGCAACAATAGGTCTCTGTATCTGTCGCGACTCCTGCATTCCTCTGGATGGGATATGATTTACACCACGGCTTGTCTCTGAATCAACACGCTCTTTGAGGCCAAACTAGTTACTGAATGGACAGATTACGAGGGTGTGGGAAGGACGTTTGGTTATCTTGAGGAATTTCACGGCAACGTTTCTCGCTGCGGGCCAATTCAGGTGCACAAGATGCTCGCAAACATGGAGAGCGTTTGATTGATGAAGGTAGAAATTTGTGCTTCTCGTCTCAATCTGTGTGCAGGAACACAGTAGTTTTTTTTTTTTTTGTAAAGGTCACTTTTCTACCCCTGAGAGAAGTAATGGATATGCCAGCTCTGTCTATGTTTTCTTGTGGCCACGGGCAGAATCCATCTACTGCAAATTGATTCTAAATTCCCCGGTATGAAATTATGTTCCCACCGTTTTTTAAGTAGGACACTGTAACGACATAAATTAGTTTTTAGTATTGGACAGTTGTAAGGGTGCTGTGAAATGTGCCGAAATTGCATCCCGAACCAAGTGCTGGTTATTTCTCTATATTTCTCTTGCTTTCTCGATTAAAAAAAATGTGAGCAGGGGACACATATACAAGGCAGCGATGTATCACCAGCAAGCAGGCACCAGCAGGCATAAAAGAAACATGTACATATATGTTCCCAGGAGACGGACACATAAATCACGGACAGCTTTCATGCAGCATAATGCCAAATCGAATTCTCTAGTCAGAGGGGGGAAAAATAGATTGAAGCTGGCCTCTTGCCAAAACACTAAGTAAATCTTTCTTGTGCCAAAGTACAATGTTATCCGGGCTGGATTTGAGATGGTTTATGTGGTGTAATAATGGCGGTTGAGGATGAATCAGAAGATTCTGGATTAAGGAGGTGCTGAGTAATGTACATGCTAATCCAGCCTCTCTTCCCTTTTCCCTCCTGCCAAAGATTAAGTTAGATTTTTGCTTGTTAATGACTGTGACATTTCTAAATGTCTTGTTAATGAAAAAAAAAAAAAAAAAAAAGCGCCTGCCTTTGAAATTGGGAGATGGGACACCTGGTGGCCTAGAGGTGGCCACGTGCTGTCGATGCGGGGAGGGAGGGAAGGATAACCTTTTAAAACTAAAATTAGATTAGATTCATTCATACTTGTCATTCTCAGCATTTTCACTGCAGCATCACAGCAAGGTTAGCTATTAACTCTGAGAGTGTACAGTGTTGCATTACGCACTGTCACATCCTGAAATCTTAACACTACTCTTGAAAAATACGGCTGCAAAATGGCTGAAAACAAAATGAATCATGGGAAAGGTTTTCAGTTGGGAAGCACTGGATTTAAGAAACAAGTAAGAAAATTAATATTTTTAATAAAATTTCATTACCCAGTGGAAAACACACAATGATGATAATAATGCTCCAATGTATCACCGGCCCAAAACCGTGTTGTGTCAATTTGAAACACTGTTGTTTAAGCAATAACTGTTTGCTTCCCTTTAAAATTTCACTGCAGTTGTATATAAAAAAAAACCCCAATCCTGTCATTGCATAAAATGACAGGATGTGTGCTTTCTGGGGGTTTTATCAGAAGGTTTCAATAATACAGGAGATGGCGAAGACCGCTGGGAGGGAGGAGTTGGATTTTAAAGAGTCGGTGTCACTGGGGGGTCTCTGGCCATCCACGTGATGAAACTGTTGCATCATCTTGATGCTTGCACTGTCCTGTCAGAGGGGAGAGTCCTGGCCCTGTGTGGGAGGATTCTACCACAGTCTTACCTGCGTTCCACTGGGCCCGATGTTGCTCACTGTTCCCAGAGGAATAGCAGGTTGCTGGGAATAAACTTCTCATCTGAACTCTTGAATTCAGGCTGCATCAGTTCTTCACATGATGATGATGATGATGATGATGATGATTGAAAAAGGCATGGTGCATATTAGAGACCCCAGTTTTGATCAGTTCAGTGTGTATGAAACTACTGTGAGATCAAGATTTTCATAACTGCTGATACCATATAGACCTCGGTGACCTCTCAGATCATGTTTGGCCTTTTATTTTGAAATTGTGGAGCCAAGGCTGCATATGCATGCTGTAGTCCCTCAGGGAGCAGACGTCTGAGATTACTATAGACTGTATGGACAGAGTGGCGAGGCTGAAGGCGGGATCTGTGAGTGTCAGCTGACACGGGGGCGTTTGGCAGCGTGGCTGTGCGTCACGTTTCTGATAGTAAAGGGCAGCCAGTGTACGCCGCCAGAGGTTTTTGTGACGGCATTTGAAGGTGTTGGCAGCTCGCGTGGGCCGCCAGACGCCTCGGTGTCAGCTGATGCTGCCATGCTCGGAGCTGACTGTCCCTAACCAGGAAAATATGGAGGCTCGGTTTGAGGAGGAGGAGGGAAGAGGTGGTAGCGGACGCAGAAATTATGCACAAGCATATGGCGGTGAGATGATCCTTCTGTTCCTGAATGGGCGTCACGCGCAATCACTCTCGCTGCCGCAGTGACGGCGAAGTCTTGGCTCCTCACCTGCACAAAGTGTACCCACGGGTCACGTGTGCTCTGGCCTCGTCCTTCTCTTGTCAAGCAAATGGGAAAGTTATCGTAGGCTAGATTGACAAGTGGAAGATGGCTCACACAAATTAGGTCATCATTATGAACGGTGTTAAGAAGAAAAGACGAGGCACGAACATCGTGGCTAATAGTAGCTATGGGGTAGCCTACTAAATGACCAACCAGAGGTGGCAAAAGTATTCACATTCTGAAGTTGTGAGAAAATGACCTGGATTTAACTGACCAGAGTGTGAAAAAATCTATCTTTATTTTTAAAAAACAAAAAAACATCTGCAAGTCTTACGTTAGTGAAGGACAGGAGGTCCGAGGTGATCGTGGCTCTAAGGAAGCTAAAGGGCAGTGGGCTGAGATGTCCGTGAAGCTCACAGTCATCTGCACAACTCGTAGACTGCTGAGCTCCGGGTTGGTCAGTCAGCACCTGATCAGACGGCCAGAGATGGGTCCAGTGGAGGCGGTGCTGCTCCTGGCATCATTAGAGTGACTGTCCCGGTGGCAGGAGCAAGTGCAGTAGCACAGAAAGGGAGAGGAGAAGAAAGAGACCTGCCTTCACAGGTGGCCTCCATGTAGCTGCTGAAAAAGCATACTGTAAGAGACCAAGGCGAAAGTAGCTCGCAAATGTAATATTATGTTCTAATTTAAAAAATAAAGAAATGAACACGACACATAGCAGTAATTATCATTTGATAATCCACACGCTCTGAAGCAGGAATCAACCTCACGTTCCACAAACAACAACACTTCACACAATTCCGTGTCACACTTGGCTGTGGCACATTTCTTTCTTTTTTAATAGATTATTATCGCTTGATGGACTTGCCATTACCTTCCTCGCCGCTGCTGCCACTGGGGACTGAAGCTGAGAATCAGTATTTCAGTGTTGTCCAAGGTGAACAGATTCATTAAAGGGATCAAAAATATGGCAACTACACACAGTGAAGCAGTGTAATTTGAGTGATAATTGAATTAAGCTTCATTTACACTTTCCATTAAAGTTGGGTTTAATGAGACACATGCGTCCGTATGAAATAGCCCTGGTCAATGAAACCTGGCTTGCATGCATTGAGGATGCAAACTCAAAGGTTTATAAAAGAAAGATGCAGAAAAGGAGCGAGTTAGACGGAAACTGTTTTTCATTTCCAAACTTTCCACTTTGGATGGACCAAAATAGCTGCAGGGAGTGGGAGCCTTAGTTGACATCGATGAATCACAGCCTCCAGTCTCAGACCTCATGTCATTCTCATTTAATATTTTCATTAATACGATTACACACATAATCTTTTTTATTTTTTCCCCACTTTTTCTTTATTCTTTGTGTGAGGAAAGTGGAACGTGGGCACGACCTCCCACCCAAAAAAATAATCTTAATTTGTCATCACAGACTCTAGTGGAACAGCCTAAAACTATTCATTATCTTGAATTAATAATAAAAAAAAGAAGTCTTTTTCTGTGCTCAATAAACTAATGCTTTGTTGAGGCTGTGGTAGGGGGACCAGTGCTGTGTTTTCACTCCCCTGGGAGACGGGCCAATGAGGTTCCTCGGTGACATCACAGATATTTTAGCTCACGCTTTCTAAAATTTCTGTCACAGTGGCCTATAGTAGAGTCCAGTATAGTCTTTGCCATAATTCCCAGCCAGGTAATGCCAAAAAAAAGCATTCAAGCTTCATCTTAAGGGGGCGCTCACTGAGTGTCCTCCTTGTGTTGCTCTCTCAGTCTGGATGGGTTGTGTCAGGAACGGGATTCCAATAATTAAAACCTTCATGAAACTGAAAGATGCGGACCGTCGAAGAGATTTACTCACTTTTCAATGGATTATAAAATTACCCGAGCCAAGTTTTCATGTTTTTTGTTAAAACATGCCTCATACTGGCCAAAGAGCACACGTCTCCATGCCAGGTGACAACTGTAATAATGATGTACAGTCCTGCGCACCAACCACTGTAAATGCTTCTGCCTCATTATGTCTTTGGGTTTTTGCATAAGCAAACTGTAAACAATCCCATATAAATCCCCCCAGGAGATAAACTATGTCTATGACACTATGTTTCTGAAACACTGAATCACTTCACAATAACTGCTCTTCAATTAGGCCTAATTTGTTCGGCAAAAGGAATATATTATAATAATAATGATGATAATTTTCATTAACTATCCAAGCAGGCTAAATCCACTGTGGGTATCCAGCTGACTGACTGTGATTTAGATAAATGTACGCATGCATTAGCGGTTTGGTTTCTAATTACACGTTGCGGTGGCAAAGCGTGCGACTTGTCGTGGCCAGTTCACTGAATGATCACCTCCATTATGTGCAGCGTGCTGGAATAAAGGTAAGCAATAAAATAATGGTTCCTTTCCCAAAGTGAGGCATATGAATTATTTATGGTGGTAAATCATGAAGGATGATGCTCGTGCGTGCAAACTAGACAGCAAAACAAAGGTTTACCGTTAAAGGCGAGCCTATTACGGTCAGGTTTAATACATTTATTTAGTTGCCTCCAACATTAACCAAGGTTTGTTTGGTCAAAAAAGTCTTACAAAACAAGCCTGAATAGGCTTTTTTTCCTTACCAATCCGCTTCATCTGTGGCTTCACCTTGGAACGGCCATTGTGATTGGCCAGTGCTAGCTCTAGCTAGTGGGGGAAGACGGCGATGCCTCAACCTCATTAAAAAAAAAACAAAATAAAACAAAAAAGTCTGGAGAGGCATGACTATGATATTCAACTCAACTTGTGACGTTGAAAGTCCAAACAGCCGCTTTAAAAGCCAGCCTACCTCGAAAATGTCCAAGTGTTTTATATTTGCTCTGTTAGTTGGGATGACAGTAAGGCAAAAAGACATGTTAAAGACCTGCAAAGTCTGTTTATCATAACAGGACCCCCTTTGAAGTGTCACATTTTGACACTGACCACGCCCCCCAGCCCCACCCATGAAAAAAAGCCACCCTGCTGTCTACACGGAACCAGAGGTTTGCCTTTGGTAGCAGCGCCTGCCGAGCCTGATAAGCCTCGTCTAGGTGGTGTTAGCGAATCAAGACCCTTGACTATCTCCCAAAGCCCCGTCGCGGTGGCCAGCCCCCTAGATGTAGGTTCCAGATAAGCCGTGGGCCGCACATCATTTACAGCTTTCAGCAAAAGGATAAGCAGGAGGATAAAGGGAGAAAATCAGCCGTTGATGTGGCTCTTACAGCGGTGGCACGGACCTCTGCCTCCGCTCAGCTGCTTTGTGGCGCTGCTTTTCAAAAATGCGGCACGCAGCCTCGCAGCGGGGCAACGTGTTCAGTGACAGGTGCGGGGGTTGGGGGTGGAGGCGGGCCGGCGGGGGGATCCTGGGTCGGGCGGGATTTTCAGATTGCCTTAAACGTTTGTTGACAAATGGACAATTTAGCACGGGGGAAGCTATTACCTTAAAGGCAGGGAGCCAGCTGCTGCTCGTCGCTGATGTCACTGCAGGCAAAAAAAACAACAACAGCAAAACACGAATAATAATGGCCTTAATGTAAACCTTGTGTGCAACTTTAATTGCAAGAGCCCATTTGCTTAAGATAAACCAGAGGCAAGAAATACTGCGCTTGAGAAAAACAGCGCTGCCACTAAATTCTTATTTAACCTCGTGGCCTGCAGGACACACCTGACATTTGAAAAGGTTGAGCTGCAGATGACACCTCAGACGAGGCGACTAACCGATTTTTCTTTTCTTTTCCCTCACTGCTCTGAACTGGGAAAACGGATAAATCTGTCCTCCATTTTGTTTGGTGCTGTTAACACCAATGCACACAATATATATATATATATATTTTTTTATCTTACTCAGAAACAACAAAAATGACCACATGGGTTGCCAGTTCTGCAGCGTGGTTCGCTAATCATTTCAGTGGGAGCACAGTGCTCTGCAGGCACCAGACAGTTCTCCTGAGATTTAAAGGAAAGTTGTCATTGTAATCTGTGCAGAATGGCAGTCAGTATTACTAATTTTGATAAACGTGATACATTTGAATTGGGCAACAGTCCTGTTTTTATTATGTGTTATGCATGTTTGTACGCATAAGTCGGGCTATTCACTATTTTTTTTTTCCAATTAGCTGGCTCTCCCTTATTAAGACAAATGCCCGGACTAAGTTGGAGCTCAATTATTGTGTGAGGGAAAACGTTCACCAGGAACAAGCATATTCAAGCTGAAACGCTCAGCGCTGGAGTCCAATTACGCTGGATTGAGCTTTGACCAACTGCTGCTGCCGCATGTTCATGTGCGTAAATGAAAATATGTTACGGCGCGGAATTAAAAATGTGGGCCAAAACAATGACGATAAACACAACGCGAGGACGCGGAAACGTTCACGGCCGATGAGTCACATTTCCACTGCAACTTTGCGTGCTGCTCCGCCAGGCTGCAGTCTTGTCGCTGCAGTTCTGACGGGCGTTGCCGCTGCAATTCAGCCTTCACAGTCATGTGAGTTCTCTTGTATAGTGCAGATTTCTTCTTTTTCTGGAAAAAAAAAGAGGGTTTGGCCTGATAGACTGCGTAGGCAAAGAGGTGAAGGTCTTATTTTTCTCAGGATTTCTTTGTGATGCGCTGGACCGAGTACAGTAGACAATGGCTTGTGTGCAGAGGCGGCTGCATGAGCCTGCGTTTGATAATGCGCGGCTGAATCATGGTGCCATCTCTCAGCGATGTTTCGAAGCGGATTTCAGTCCAAAGTCAAATAAATAATGAGTTGACTGCACTTACATAGCAGGTTTTTTTTTTTTTTATGGAGCAGCTTATTGAGTCTTTTGAGTCACTGAATGAAATGTTCAGAGTGTGCAGACACCCACACAAGCTCCCAAAGTGATTTGTTTGTTCACATCTCAGCTTCATAGCAGGGAGGGTAAGGGAGAGTTGAAATGAAAAATGAAACAAGAGTTGTTGCCCCCCCACAGCGCTACTACAGTGAGTAGACAATATATTTATACAAATGAATACAAAATAGCAGTGGTTCAATAGTTGTGTGCTGTTAGCTAGCCAGCGATAGCTAGCGAGTCCGCGAACGAGTCAATAGGGGCAAGGAATCATGTTTCATGAATGAGAGAAGACTCCACTTTTGAACGATTTGTTCAGGACTCGCACATCACTATATCCTCCAGTCGTTCCACACATCCACTTTTAAATGATCCTTTTTTAAATGTTTTTGAATTTGTTTATGAATTTTCTATGAGTTCCACATCGGCCACAAACTTCTTTGGTCCAAAAAAAAAAACAAAAAAAAAACAGCCGGGATGGAAAGAGATGGAACAGATGTTATTAGCGTTTCATCACAAAGGAGCCTTCATTTGCATACTTTTTGTTGCAGCCATTAATAAATCACAGTGGCCGTCACCACAGGCATCACTCCCAGCAATTAGGCAAATGGTGAGCGTTCTTTTCCCCTCCACATCTTTGGCCTTTTGTTATTGCGGGCGCAAATGTGGATTTAACCATCCCTCCGTCACGACTCGCGTCCGCAGTGCTCACTGGTCGCATGAAATAGCATCGCTGTTCATCTTTTGGCCACAACGAGTCCTGCACGCCATGCAAATGCGCTTAATCGCATCGGTTGCGTTTTGCCGTGGCGGTCTGTGATTTGGGCTGCACCCGCACAAGATCACGTCCGCCGCAGCGAAAGCCGTAATGAGCCGCAGTTAAAATGAAACAGCGAGGCCGCTATACTTGAACCCGCGATTTGCCTCACTCATTATTAAAGACGGCATAAATGCAGCCGCGTGTGCTTTAAATTCAGAGCAGGGAAGAAACTTTTAGTTGGACAAAAAAAAAAAAAAAAAAAAACGCCTTTCATCTGTTGTTTGGTGGGTGAGTTTCTGGGAGGCGTCTCCTGCCTACTGAGTATAATGGAATCGCTTGGTGCTCCAGTTGAGATGCTCGGAAACAAATAAAAGAAAAGTTGCGGAAGCGCACAACAAAGACGTCTCTCTCTCTCTCTCTCTCTCTTTCTCTCTCTCTCTCTCCAGAAGTTCTGACCCATTTCCTCGAGACTATCAGCCGTTATGGCTCCGCGGCAGGGAGACGTGCTCGCTCGCACGACTGAGGGAGCTCCTCGGAGGAGCGCTTGATTTAAACATTGATGTCTTCCTCCTCGGGTGAGCGGCGACGCCGGCTAGCTAAGTTAGTTTTGTTAACAGAGCGATGCATTTTCACATCATTGTAAAAAAATAGATGAAACTGTTCAGAGTGTAGATTATCTGTCAGCTACTGAGTTGGAATTTTGTTATTTTTTTTTTAAAGGTCTAGTCTGTAAAATTTGGGAAAAGCTTAAGATACTTTTTGCCTGGCACCTTACACTTCCCTGGCTCTTGGTTTGACCTCCGCTACATCAGTCCAGTCTGCCCGATCCCCATTTACGTGGGGAGGCCACTGCGGTCACGCCACATGCCCATAAATCGATTATTAAAAGTGTATACTCACAGTACAGTAAAGGTAATTTGGTTTTTCTACCCATTGAACATCTATATAAGAATATACATAGATTAAGGGTCTTGCTCCCAGTTTGGTGCCATCTTCCTCCGCCATATTTCTAAGGAAGCCTGGTGTGGACAAACCAGCCCGTCTGACAACGCGTTTCGTTATTAGGGTGACTGTTCACGTCACCTCAAATTAACCAACAAAGAAGAAGGTGGACGAGGTACCCAGGTTTGTGTGCGAAGGCCACTGTAGTTGGGAGAGGGAGGGTGAGTGGGTGAGTGCTGCAATCTCAAATGTAACTACTTGATGTCACTGTTTCTTCTCAAAACCTCCAAATACTACACACATAACCTTTGAATGGACACTGCTGTTGAGTGTCTATTTAAAGGTTACAGAAGCAGCAGTCAAAGAAAAGGCGTATCGCAACCTTTCTGTTTTCAAACCTGTCGCTACAAAAGCCAAAAAGCATCAAGCCTGAAGGCAACTGCCCTCCTACAGTAAGTAGTGAGTAAGTGAGTAAGTCCTGCTACATAATTGGAAAAGTTTAATAAACATTTTATCGACGCCGTGACCTCACCTGTGCCATGCGTCAGCAGTACCAGCATCCCGCCGTCGATCAGCTGGTAATTATTCATTGCGTCAAATTTTCTTGCAGATGTTACAAACCATTTACAGGGAACGTGGGTGTAATATATTCCTATGGCGGTGAGAGCCTGTCAGGCAGAATGCGAGATTGATTTCCTCTTAAAGTGATACTTCCCCCAAAATTGATATTTCACCCATTTTCCGCCTACCGCGACGTCGGTGCAGGCTCTCTTGACGTTTTTTTTCTTCCTTTTTTTTCCTATCCACCTCACTGTTGCTGCTACGGTGGAAGCCCATGATGACCCACGCACTCAAGTGTGACCATAGACAGAAAAATATAACGTGTCCAAGCGTCTGACGCGCCGGCCTCAATTCAGCCCCCAAAACGGCAACAAAGTCGCATTTCAGCCGAAATTCCGTTCTTGGCAGCGTACTCACAGAATTCAAAACCCTTGAAATCTGTCACGAGCTTGTCAGCCTGTCACCACGGCAAGTGTTCTTAGCAAGTCAGATTGGACGACTGAGTTTTTTTTTTTCCAAGGACTCTGGCACCACACAAGGAATAAGTTTTTTTTTTTATTTTTATGCTGAATGCATGGCGACCCTGAGATCTGTCCCTCTCCAACACAGTTTTGTGGAATTGGGAATGCATGCTTCAGTAGCTGCGTTTCCATTACCCCTAGAATTGCGCAAAACCTCCCATATATATTGCAATAAAAAACTGGTAATGGAAATGCCTAAACTTCGAATAACCTCTTAAATATCACTGAAAGGTTTTTATCCTCTCATGAGGTGTTTTTTTTCCAGATGTATCGATATAGCGGTAGATTGCAAAAGTTTAATGGAAACACTTTTTTTGCATTTACGCGTCACTGGACGTGACGTACGTGAAAACGTGATCACTTCATTCAAGTGAAAATGTCGCGTTATGTTTGGACAGAGGAGGAAACTGTATATATTTTTTTTTTACAAGTAATCAAAAAGAAAAATTATAACAACCATTCTTGACAGCAAACAAACAAAAGTAAACATAATTCTCGCGGGACGAGATATTACAAGAATTACGGCTTATGCGCTTCACACCATTCAATATTAACACCTGCAAATCGCAATTGTACTTTGTTGAAATTTTAGAAATAACGCTTTTATTTTGCGAAAAACTGTAATGGAAACACAGCTACTGACATCGTGTGGAGTTGTAAGTGGATGAAATGACAATTTCGGGTGATGGCAAGTTTGAGGCGTGACTGCGTGCAAACCGTTCCAGATAAAATGCTGCACGGGATCAAAATGCAATGAGACGTGTGCGCCGTGCGGGTCTGCGTCGCGCGTTTCATTACGGATGAGCTGTTGATCTTGATGGATATTTAAAGCTTAAGAATAACCTCGGCCATAGTTGTGCCGAGGATGCCTGTCACAAGTGATGCAATCACTCACCCGGCTTGGCAAGACCTGGGAACAATTGCTGCGTTTCGCCTCTCTGATTCTGTGAAGGAAAATGGAAAAAAAACCAAAACGTGGCGTTCACCTGATGGATGGACGAGGTTTTGATGAACAAGTAAAACACATGAGAGATTCTCAGTGTCGTCGGCACTATTTTGCTCAGCTGCAGCAGGTTAGTGAGCCCCGTGGTTCAAGCGGGTGAGAGGTGAGAGGACTCACGCTGAGGATTGGATGAATCCAGAGGCGGAAGTAAAGAGGGGGAGGAGAGAGGCGGCGGGCGGAAGTGGGGGTGGAGGGTGGGTCGGACGGCTCTCTTTGATCTCCATGGGCTTGAATAAGTGCAGGCATAAATTGCCGCATCCACTATCAGCACGGAAAATCAAATGAGATCTACAAAGCAAGGGGGCCCAGTTGCGCCGGTGCTCCCCAACCGCTGGCCAGGGGCCGGTGATGTTATTAGCAATGCGTCATTGTCATTGATAAGCCCGTCCTCTGCACGGTGTGCAATTGGACGGACTTGATGGGGAAGATGGTGGGCGATAACAGGTTATCATGAACAAATCAAATTGCAAGTAAGTGTGGCAATGAAAGTTAAGTATTATTTTCCGTTTTTCCCAGTTGTCAATAAAAAAAAAATAAAAGCGTGCGTTTTTCAGATATTTGGTTTGGCCACTTTAGCCCAGGGCAAAATGCAGATGCATTATCCCGAGTGCAGGCGTAAGATTTGCAACGTGAGCTGCAAGAATAAGAAGAACCAAAGCAAAAAAAACTTTTTTTGGTAGGGAGAAAGACACAGCACACAATCAATCTAAGCCATCGCCTTTCCCAGATGACGAGATCATAATCCCTCTTGCTGGGATTTGTTTCGGGATTTGCCGCCTACCCATGTATCGTCCGCACACGATCGAGGCAATGTGACAATGTGAGCTCGGGCTACTTATTTTTGCCGCAGAACTCTGTGACGAAAAATAAAGTAATCCTGCTTTTTCAATGACAGAAAAATGTCTGAATGCGATGGGCTTTTAAGGAACAAACGACTTGCAGATTAAAACTGTGTTCTTGTGGTATGTGTCAAGGCCATGGTAAAAATGAGGACTAACCTGCTGGAGTGCTTTCAACTCTCAAATCCAGGCTGTCCAATGTGTCAAACTCAAACAGCCAGCCGCGTTTTAAAATTTGGTTGAAAATTTTTAGTTCCACAATGAATTCCTTTTAGTGACAAAAGCCGGAGTGAACTGCTGGTAACGGCCCTTAAAAGCCTCAAGAGAAGACAAAAGTGAAGAAGGGAAAAAGGCAGCGAGCCTGGCAGCTGCTAAAAGGTGGTAGTTTGATCAAAACTGGCATAAATAAATGAACAAAGAACCAGACTGACGGCTTTTCTTGGCGGACAACATCTTTTCACTTTAGTCCCAACCAGCTCTGGCACCAGTCTTGACAGTGTAGAAATGCAATGCCAGCTAACTTTGCACTGCTAGGTTTAGTGACCGGCCAAACTAGCTGTGCCAAATCAGACCACCAAAGACAAAATGCTTTTTCACTCACCTTTTTACAGTTTTTACCTCCCTTTTACAAATTCTGCCTATGGGCTGCTTACCAGATGGGTCTAAATCCAAAGGGCTGAAACAAGCCATCTGGCATTCCAGCTAAACAAAAGTGTTTTTTTTTTTTTTTTTTTTTTTTCAAAAAAAAGGGAAAAGCGCATATTGGAAGTAGATGAAAATCTGCGGCTACAGTCCATACTTCAATATATACGTACAGTCAATCTTAGAAGGAACGCTCTGAAAAAAAAAAGCGTACTGATGAATTGCTGAGCTTGTTTTTTTTGTTTTTTTTTTTTTTTCCCCAGTTTTTCAAGCTTTTTATTCAGAAGTTTGCCATCACTTTAATGCCTCACAAAGACATTACTGCACTTTATAATGTATTAGAGAGTCCTTGGCGCGGCGGAGCAACATTTTCTCCAACAAAATGAACGACGTCTGTGTTCTGTGTGTGTGCGCGCGGCGTGTGTGTGTGTGTGAGACACTTTCACACTGTCTGGTCCCGCATTGAAATTCCGGTCCTGTGAAAGACACAAACGTGGAATGCAAAGATAACAAGCTCCGGCTCCCTCTAATCTCCCTAAATGTGTTTGAAGCAGGTGCTTCCTCCGTCCAAAAGAAAGAGACAACACCGCGAGATCAAAGTGCATCGCCTCATAAATTCATTCATCTCTTTTCCTGCATCCAAAGCAGGACGAGTTAAAAGTATATTAGCCGTTTGAAAATGTACCGGTAGCTGTGTGTTCGCCGTGTTGCCCTGGAATTATCGGCTGCACTGAAAAATATTTACCTCAACGGCGTCTTCTCACAAGATGTCTCTTGACCTGTCAACTAATTCCCCATAAATGAGAGAAGCCCATCATTTACTCCTAGCTCTCCCATTTTCCCAGGAAGTGGGGGCACAGTTCTGAAAATCAGCCCTTGGTCATGTCACAAAAGAAAGCCAGGTGTTTATTCTCGTTTCCTCTTTGGAAGGTCCAACAAAGCATCAGCTGTGAAAGGAAGCTGAAAATGAGTTGTTTTTTTTTATTTCAGGAGGCTGCAAACACAAGGCTAAATCTGTTAGTTTTGAAGGGAGCTGCTCCTTTGGCGTTCAGGATTAATTTAAGTGAGTTTTGTCTAAATTTAGCACATAAATCAGGGAATTTGTGTTTGGCAGACTGTTGCTTTGTTGTAGCAACACTTCTTGGCAACACGTCTTGGTGTTGGAAAGCCTCGTTGCTTCCCTTTTAAACGCTGCCACCCTTGTAAGGAACATGCATTCGTGTGTTGACCAGCAGATCTCAGTTTGAGGGGTTGTGCACTTGGGAAAAAAAAATCATCAAACTTTCTCAACCGATGCCAAACAGCTCGTTCTGCCACCGACTCTTGTCTGGCGGGTCGGATGATTGAAGTCCAAAGAAACGAGACGTGCTGGCAACCACGCACTTCATTTGTTTAACAAACTGGAGCCTCGGTTGCGTGTCCAGGAAACTACACAAAGCCGCGCAAGTCTGGCACCTCCTCCCAGCCTGGTCACGCACTCTGAGATGGCATCCAAACACAAATTTCCTCACTTTTCGTGTCAGTTTCATGTCTATGATGTCGGACGTGTACGGTTGGCAGGCTGAATGTCTTTTGCACTTCCTGGGAAAAAAAAGTCCTGAATAATGCAGGGAGGTCTTTCAACAACAAGCTGCAAAAGCAAAACTTCTTCTCAAAAGTTGCTCCTGCCTCTGTAAAAGGTCACAAGTTAAACAAAAAGCCATATTAAGCGCGGCACAGCTCCAAATCGTTTCCATCAGAGACGAAGGATCAGCTCCGGAGGAAAATGGAGTGTGTCGGCTCGGCCCGGCGACACCTCCGTCTGCAATTACCACAAATCTTCCGCTGCCGGAGAAATAGAGCTGGCTTCTTTTTTTTTCTGCCTACCTGTTCAACTTGAGACATCTAAGAACCTTTTCTGTCTAGACTAGATATAGAAAATCTTTGATCAAAAAAGGGGAAGAAAAAGGACAGGAAATAATACTCTCGATACTCCCCTGACCCATTTCCAGGCTGAATTTAATCTCGCCATCATTTCAATCCAGCGGGGACAGTTTCCGGGCTGATAACACACATGGCGTTGGAGAACACTGGGAGGTCCTTGTGTCACTTCGTAACAAGAACCCATTTATAATGGCACTAAAATCAACCTCCAATTTTTTTTTTTTTTTTTTTTGGTTGTGTTAATTTAACCAGCGAAAAATTGGTTTTGCGCACCGAGTGCGGCTTTGTATGAAGAAAGTGTTTAGAAAGTTGTTCCTTCTTCCCGGAAAGCAAACAAGACAATGACTTTTATTACAAAGAGTTTAACTGCGTTGTGTGGTAATGAGTGAGCATTTCCTCCCCTCAAACGCCGCCCGTGTAATGAGAAATATATTTGATTTAGAACAGCAAAAATAACTCATGTCAAGACAAAATGCGGCAACAACATAGCTTTTTTTCCCTCAACAAGCCAAATCAAATAGGATCCTGTTTGTGCATGTACCAAAATATTAGCAGGCTGTTGCAGTTTGGTATCATTTGTATTGTTTCATTCATTTATTTATTTTCATACCTGCTGATAGCATCAGAAGCAGGTGACCATATGACGCTGTCTGCGCTCATTACCCCACTGCCAGCGCCGTTGTGTGATTACGCTGGTTAATATGCCGTGGAAAGAGAAGAATGTCATGCGGGGAAAGTGGAGCAGGGTGAACTGACTCCCGCCTCTCCTCTCTCGGACGCCTACGCGGCTGCCGGCTGTCACGTCTCCTCACTGATGAACACCGGTGCTGCATCACGTTGCGTTTGCTTTTTTTTTAAAGCTCAGAAATCTGCTACGCGCATCGTACACAGAGGTGTGTACGAGTGACGCCGAGTCCAGATGCCGCCGCGTCTCGTACCAGTCTGGAGTTCACTCCGTCATGAATACATAGTGCAGGGATAAGGAAAGGGTGAACGAGAGAGACCTTGCCTAATTGGGAAAGGTCTCGCAATTAAGAGATCAGACGGCTAGCTCGCCGGCCACTGCTTAGTTCAATCCACTTCATGATGCCTCACTGGCCAGAGTGAAAACAGTGTCACTAATTTACGGCTTCTCGGCGGGTTTAGGTCCCCCAATCCTCTTTGAGACTGAAATGAGCTGAATCTCACAATGGACGCAGCCACGGTGGAAGAGAGAGGCAGAGATAACAAGGTTTTGCTTAGCTGTAGCATAGCTGCTACATACATTCTGGGTAGATAGATGGATATATATATATAGATACATGGATAGATCTTTTAAAAAAAATATTGTTGGCATAATTGGCAAATAACAGCTGAAACACCTCAACAGTTCTTTGAATCCATCTAAATGTGGGTGGGCTCCCTGGGCTTCTCTGTGATGTCGGAAATTAATCTGACACTCAACCAAAAGCAAATTTTTCGGTTCAAGAATGCAAGGGAATAACTTTACTTTGACACCCCAATCAAGAAAGACTAATGCGCTTTACTGCCTTTTCTACTTTTTTGTAATTGGTGGATATAAAAATTCACGAATGACAATGATATTTATACAAATTTTAACAACCTTTTGCATACTGCTGTATTAACCATTTAACAGATGTATAAAAAACCTTTTTTTTTTTTTTTTTTTTGGGGTGTTATTTCCAGTGCTGTTAGTTCTGGGCAGCTGTGGTATAAATCTTACATTAAGTGCGCTACGCATATATACCTTTTACTATCGCGTAAAATATTACCTTTGCCGCAACACGTCGCCGTTTAATTTGTCTGTAAAACACCTCTGGCTCGTTTCGTCTTCCATTTCTGCAGCCAGCGTGCGCAAATGTCCATGCGGCCGCTGATAACGTAATATATCATTACAGCCAATCGCAATTGTGCGACGCCGTCGCAGGACCCCTGAATCACCAAACGCATTGTGCACTTACGGCCGCTCTCCGTCGGGAATGATTGGATTACTCTCGCTGAGTGGGGTCCTGCTTGTTGCTGCGCCTCAGCCAAAGTAGAGGCAAAGGTTGACGGTTGGTTTTGTTGTTGGTGTTCAGGGCGAGTGCACACCTTCACCAGTGGATCTACATTCAGTCTCTCTCTCTCTCTCTCAGGTTGCGAGGTTTGGTTGGTGGGAAAAAAAAAAAGGTAAGAGATTGGGGATTCAGGCAGGTGGAATGAGATTCCTCTGGAGGGAGAGGTAATAGTGCTCCTTTGTGATTGGGACGACTGCGGGGAGGGGGACCTCGATTTGGTGGTCTTTTTGTGCGACAGCCGCAGGGAGGGGACCCTCGTGGTCGGCCCAGAACTCGGTGGAGGAGGTCTCACTTGGCCCGGCGAGCCCCGCGGGATCCTCCAGAATGAGATAAAGCTGTTGGGCGAAGAGTGGGGCGTGTGGAATATCCTGCTTATATATTGCTCAGCCTTTGTGACTCATCGTTTGTATTAAATAGCGTGTGTTTGTGTGTGTGTGTGTGTATGTGAAGGTGTGTGCGCATACGTGCGTGTACATATAGGCTATATATATATATATATTTAAAAGAGTGGTGACTGTCGACACAAGAAGGCGGCTGCCTCAAAGGCAATTAATTGCTGTGATGAGTGGGAGGATTGGAATGAGGATTCTAATGGTAATTATACATTTTGCAAAGAATGTTACTATTAGACCCTGTTTTCCCATGTTTTCTATTTGATGAAGTCCGGTGGTCAAAACCACAAATAAAACCAGAGCAGGTCCAAGTTCTGGATCCCGATGCAGCGTGGAACAGTACAGTGGACCTGATCCGAGTGTAAATATACATACAGTACTGCATAAATGAAACACAACAGTGGCAACATTTATTTTTTAAGTGGCTTTCTCCAGGAATAATACTAAATATAAAAAATATACATTGGCTCTTGTTTTGTTTAGTTTTTCATTCCAGTACGTCCTTTTAAATTTTACATTACAAGTTCCTTTGTATTTGTCGAGAAGTCGTCTTTCCGCTCACATGGGGTGGCCAACCTTGTCCATCAAAGGAAACAATTTCAAAGCACTATTTGTTTCACTGCAGTAAACAAACCAGGCGGAAACTCTGCTGCTTGTGTCGATTATGAGCGAAATCTCACGGAAACACGTTTTTTCCCCCTTCCATTCAAGGCGAGAGGTGCGGCGGCCGCCATTTAATGACCTTCCATTTGTGCTCCCGCTCCTTTAAAGCTCACACCTTAAGGTAAAAAAAAAAATGCTTGCTCTCAGAAGTAATTAACGGTTTGGCCTCATCTGATCGCCGCTGGTGGGCAACATGAAATGTATGACTCTCGCCGTCGACTGGAGCCTACACATGCAAAGCAGCTGAGCCGAAGCGACAGCTTAGCCAGCTTGTTTACCAGACGCTGCTTTGTATTTATGCTAGGCAATGACGCACCGAACCCCCCCCCCCCCCCCCGGAGCAGGTCGGAGAGTGAGAGGAGGAGGAGGAGGAGGAGGTGGCTGAGGCAACGCAGTGTCGCGACGCTGATAATTCGGTCTCAAGTAGCAGGGTGGCGGCATCAGAACGGTGTGGCTGCTGCAGCTGCTCGGGCCTCCTCAGCCACCAGGCAGGCTCTCCCTTCTTCGTTATGAGAGGGAGCTCTGTCTGGCACCTTCTTTTTTTTTTTTTTTTTTTTTTGTGACAAACTCAGGCCAGTGGGGAAATAAAGTTGCAGCGTGCAGCGGCGGGCGCAGAGCTGTGACGCGGCGCGGCTGACCCCAGAGACTTTTTAACAGTTTTTCCGGTGACCTCACACTGAAGAAGTCCGCTCAGTGTGCCGCCGCCTCTTCTCACTTCACCCCCGCCCCAGGCCCCCCGGGGTCGGGGGGTTTGCTCCAAGTCAAGCAGAACCCTTTTAACAGGATGCTGCCAGGCAGGGAGAGGTCAGGTCCGGCCAACAAGACGCTCACCGCACGGTGGTTTTTGGACAGGGCGGCTCATTATGAATCTAGGGAGAAAAAACACTGCTGAATAACGCTGAGATTTGCAGTAATTGTCATCAGTCCCTCTATTGTGTGACACATAATTAATGTGCTGTGTAGAAGTCCAGCGTGTCACACCTTACATATGGGTGAATGTTCAGGGTGATGCTGCAGTTCTAATGCTGGTGGAGTTGAACGGAACCGGACCAGTTGTGTGACATCAATTTGTATAAGATGATGTTTTTGTTTGCAGCGTCTTTTCATGACTGTGACAAACTCAAAATGTTACGCTTGGACTGAATTAAATTCCTGGCCAGGGAATTAAATGTATTTCTATTGAAGATGAAAGGAGACACTGTTTTCTTTAACTCAAATTGCATACTTCTGTACTTCATTTTAGATGTCTTGGCAGCATAACTATCCAAAGTTCATCCTTCTGACAATTCAGTGAAAAAAAAAAAGTTGTGAAAACTGACTATGGACAACCCACAGCAAGCATTGTATCGGTCAAATAGTGGCGTAACAGCGTTGACAGAATCAGATAGCGAGCTAACATACTCCTTGCTATGCTATGGTTAAAAATACACACACACACACACACACACACACACACACACACACACTTCCAAAAGTGCAAAACAGCAGTTTGCGACTTGGGACAACAACAGCACTAAGTTGCACTAAGGACGGAAGTGTGCGAGTTTGAGAACTGCTACTGACTTAATCTAATGTATGGAGAAAATTGCTTGGTGCAAATCTGACAATGATGTATGTTTATAATTACGACTACTGGTGTAAATCAGCTAGTCTGGAGATCCATGCTGGCATTATTCATTGTTTTAGTTTGTGTTGGTACAGCAAGGGTGGACAGAAAGTATGTGCTGCGGCTTTGAAGAAAAACTCTGCAGTTTTCAGTGAACATTTGTGTTGGTTTCTTTCAAGGAGGAAAATTATTCTTTTATCCTACAGCCTTTCAATGCACTTTTTTTTTTTAAATAAGCATCAAGTATTGAGTCCTTAAAGCAGCTTCACTGAAATGAGATGTCATTGAAGTTGCCCTTTGTGGAAATATGATTTATCCACCCATGCATGGCTGTGATATTCACTAATGAAAGGAGGTGACATGGCCTGGGGCATTATACCCACGGACTCCGGAGACTTTTTTTATTGCTTGACATTATGGCAGAATAAAAATTAGTATTACTTGGCTCTTTTTGGATTTTAAAATTCCAAATGGCGTCTCCGACCTGCATTAATATTTTAGCGCGGCCACTGTTGAGTTACACGTGGGTTTGGAGGGCGCTCTGTCGCCAAGCCACAAGTGGAGGATTTTGGCTTTGTCTTTGGTGAGTGGAAGGTTATTTTGGGAAACCTGCCCACACCCACTGGGACTGACAACCTAGTGTTGCCGCTTGTGGGGTTTTAAAAATATTGTTTTATTTGTTTGTTTGTTTGTTTTCCAAGGTGAAGGCTGTGACTACTAATTTTGGAGAAAAAGGTGAGAGGTGCAGATGATAAAAGACAGCAGGTGAAATGGAGCACTTTTGCCCAGGGCTGGGAAAATTTCCTGCAGGGGATTTGATACACTGCCACCACATATTTTATGAACTCATGCATTTGTCTCAATGGAGGCGGAAAAACAAATAAACAAAACCAAAAAAAGCGCCCCCCCCCCACAAACAGCCAATTTAATAACAAATGTATTGCGTTCTCTGACCAGGGTGTCTACTGTGGCTTATGTGTAAACAAAACAAAATAAATTTCTTTATTAAGCATCGGATTCTGACATTAAGGTCGTTTTGTGGTGGCGGCGCACAATATATCACTTCACAAACTTATAATGTGCCATGGCAACACTCTTGGACAGGTGATTCCAAGTCAGGCAGTTTCATGCAGTACGCAGCCTCAGCCTTTGTACACCTAAAGAGAACTTTTTTCAACTAAAATATTGAAAAAATGAACTCAGAGAACACGTTTTAAAAGGTAGATTTACTGTAAGTTCTACAGTTATGCAGGTTTTGTGTTGCCAAGCAGCGCTGTTGGATTTGAATTTATTTCAAACAGCTACTCGCCATAATTCAGACCTGTCCAAATCGTCGGCTCAGCCGCCGGTAGTTGCCCTCATTCAACAAATAATCGCGTTATTACTGCACAAAAAAAAGAGCCCCATTTCAGTTGCTGTGAATTGGAACACGTAAGAAAGTCTGTGATGTATGGTTTATTCCTCAGATGGAACCAGAGCATTAGTGTACACAAGTATCAAAGAGGCCGGCACGGCCCTCCCAACTGCACTCAACCTGAGCCACTTAGATCATATATCTGATATGCTACATATCTCCAGCATCCTGATGAGCGGCAACACACTTGAGACTGGGGAAACTAATCGGAGCCTGCAAGCTACAGCTGGAGCACTGGCTGCTGCACGTTGTCGGAGGCGGCGAAGCACAATTTTCTACGCCATTCTGGAGAAGTGTTTGGATGCTGCTGCTGGTCACACAAAATCAGCAATATCAGATAAATCAAAACAAGCAAAGTTCCTGCAAGTGGAAGGTTTGGATGACAGCAGAGTTGTGCGAGTATCTGAACCAATCATTGATGCTGTACACTGATCCAGAGGCAAAGTAGCCCTGAGGCGGTCAAGAGTCGACCTCTCCGAAGACGTTGAGGAGGCAAAGTTGAGCAGAACTTGTGAAATCAACAGCCGTTTCTGTGAAAACATACATTTCACAGAGCATTGCAGTTTGAACTGACGATAAAACATCATGTTTGGGCCAGTGTTTCTTTTCATGTCTCCATTTCTCTTTCAAAAGCCCAACATGATACATATTTTCAGTTGTTCAATTTCAGTTTTTCATCTCAGTGCAGGCATTTACTGCTCAAAAAACTCAAAGTAAAATCGATCCATCGGTCGATACTGATCAAGCAGTTCACTGATACGTGGAATTAGACGGGGTGATGCTTTTGTCTTTTTCAAAAAATGGCTTTGACAGTAATTTGTACTTCACCTATTTCATTTTGCTTTGTATGTTGTTGCGCTGTCAGCAGTTTCCAACGCATCCAGCGACAATAGTTTAAAGTAGTTAACAGCTTTAAAGATGTCGACGGAGGTGTCCCAAAACACCAAATGCTCACAACACAGAAAAAGATGAGTAAATAAATGGATTAATGAAGTAAAAACCTTTGAATTTACTTTGGAACCACAAATGTCAATGACACCATTCATGATCAGTGGAAAATCAACCGTCTGTTTACAGCCGTCCAAACTTTGACAGGATGGCAGAGCAGATGAAATATGGCAGCATCAAGGTTGTGGTGAAACAATACTTGCCTGGGGCTGCTGTCACTAACCTGGGAGAGGTGCCCACTGTGATGTCACAGAGGGCTGACTTTCTGGACTGTCTTTTAGCTAAAAGCGAGAAAAAATTATAACATGGACTTTTTCATTTCAGAGGTCTTTATTGACAGGCTTCAAACATAATAATAATAATAATAATAATAATAATAATAATCACGGAATTATTATTTTGAAAACCGTGGGAAAGTGAATTCCACATCATGTGGGAAATTCAACTAAACTAGCAAATTGCAAATGCAAAAATGAAAAGCCCACTCAGTAATAAAAATGATAGAATGTCGCCTTAGGGCAGTTTTTCATTCGTGGTCCCCTGGCTGAGGTGTTTTCTGAAGACATGGAGCTGAAGGCTCGCCGAGAGCTGCGCCGCCTGATAACACACCTGCTGTGGGGGTTAAAAGAGCCGCCGCCGCCGTGCTAGCAGGGCTCATCACACAGGCGTTTTTAACATCCCTCTCACACAGTCCCGGTGCCCTCGTCATTCAAGGGCGACACCATTGTCCCGGTGCGGAGCACATCAAAGTGTCACCTTCCACCGTGAGAACCAGCCGGTGGTGCCGACTTCTGTCACACTGAAACGCTTTGACTGACTCGTGGTGGGGGTCACATTAAAGCTTGACTCTTGTTCTCGGCGGAACCCTTTTCCATTTTGCGTACAGTGACAGTTGGTCCACCAGTGATGTCATCGTTTGCCCCCCACACACTCTGTCGTTAAATATGATTTTAATTTGGCAATTGCTGGCTTTGTCTCACTGCAACTCCACCAAATGTCGGACTTTGTTTTAAGAAAGGTCACGTGGCAGGCATTTGATTTAAATTAAATTTTTTAAAGATACAATGTGTGATTTTCATCATTGGCAGATTGGCATAAGGTAACAATTTGTGTGCAAAGCTGTGGTGATCCTCACCTCACTATCAGGTGAGGAGCAGCAGCCCTACCACCATTATGGATAGAGCAAACTGCCTTTAAGGTAAGCAAACACCACAACCGCAGAAAACACATACAAGCTAATGCTAAGGTTGGCTAAAATGACGCTGGCTGTATGGTTTTGTTTTATTTCAACTGGCTTTGGATGAACAAAAATACTCATGGCCGCAAAGTTGTGTGTTGGAGGCAGGTCTGTCTCTGATCTGATCTGTCGTCCCCTTGGAAACAAGACGTATGAATGGAGTTGTTGTTTTTTTTTTTTGTTTTGTTTTGTTTTAGCAGAACGCAACCCTAGATTCAGGGTTATAAACCAACATCATTTTGGCTCAAGTTAGCAAGTTATATTTAGCATCATATTTTAATCAACAACCAGGATTTTACTTGCGAGTCAGGGTTCATTGTTTGCATACGAGAGAGGACGAGAGCAGAAGAGCAAATGCCACTTTGTTATGGCTGACATGCGCTCTCTAGAGGTGTACAAATTGCGTATTGCAATCATCACTTATCTTCTCTCCACAAAGGGTTTTGAATTACTTTTAAATGCGCACAGAAACAAATGTTAATTCATATTCATATGTCAGTTTAAAACAGAAAAGCTACAGTTGCAATCCTTGTTTTCCCCCCTCATAAATAGCAAACTTCAGATATACGCAGCAGAGGACAGAGATTATTTCTTTCACGTCGAGTGCAAATTATTTTTCTGTCTGTGACCTGTAACTCTGGGGAGCGTGCTGAGCTGCCAAGAGATGGCGTGCGCTGAGATAAACAAAGAAATAAAAGCCACAGGAAACACCTTTCCCCTGTCAGTTTAGGCCAACAATTGATTTATGGATGTGAAAGTGGCAACGGATGAGGCAGGAGTCTGAGTTGGCACAATTCTCTCAGGACATGCTTATCATCCATCCTTTCATTTCGTCCACGGCGAGTTTTGAGACCTGAAAAATTCAGGGGATTAATGTCGGCAGTGATAACCGGCAGGATGTGGCGGCGGACTTGAGGCTGCAATTCACGGCTGCTGGAGCGTGACTCTCGGGCAAAGCATTTCATTTTTATTTTAGCAATGAAATAAGCAAATCAAACAATCGAAAGAAGTAAAGAGAAAATTTAAAATGGTTTTAAAAATTATTTTAAAAAGACTACATGAGTTTTGGTGAAAGACTGGTTTGGGGTTTTAAAACTGAAGAAAGATCTTCCTCAGAGCCGAGGCGGTCGATGCATCAAATATGAGGTCAGGCTGCTCTCTGCAGCACCGGTCGGATTTTATTAGGTTGTCACCCTGAGCTCTGATGAGTGTTAAGCTGTATTCTCTATATATTGACTACCAAAGTCACCAAAGTTCATTCCAGATGGGGTTTGTTGCTTGATTATTGCATATTGAATTTTAGGTATAAAGCTGTTTCACATATTTACGACTAGGGTTGCCCTGTATAATTGTTTTAGAAATTATTCTAAGAAATAGGGCCAGATGTATATGATTTTGTTTTCACTATTTCTATTAAAACTTTTAAACAATACACAGCATTCAGACAGCATATTTCTTAATGAAATACTGAATAATTTGCAATTGAACATTAAGAGTTATTTGGAATAGATGTGTGATGTAGATGCAAAAGAGTTGGGTGGTTGTTGTTGTGGGGACATTAGAGTGACATCAGCGTAGGACACTATTAACCGCTCAGAGCCTTAAGTAGGACTTCTAAAATCAGTTCGGTTCGGCTCTAGTAAATTTTCCCTGTAAAGACATTTAAACTACATTATCCAGAGAAAATGCTCACCTCAGATATCACGTAAAACATGAAGCTCACTCGTTCATTGCTGCACCTGAACATACTGGAAAGCGGAACAGAGCGAAGACCTGAATAGAATAGAATAGAATAGCCTTTTATTGTCACTGTAGCAGAAGATACAATGAAATTGCGTGGCAACTCCCTTTGTGCGAACAATATTGAAATATAAGAACTAAAGATAAATAAAAATAGAAATACAATATAAGACACAAGTTAGTGTTGTCCAAAGAACACAGTACAGGTATATACAAGTATGTACAGGATTTGAGAAAAATTAAAAGAGGTAGATGTGTGTTATTGCACACAACAACGCACACCTCTGATGTCGGTCTGGCAAATGCACTCAGACGATAGTGGCACACCTCTCCTGGAGCAGCTGGAAAGTTATAGCGGGCCAGAAGGACCAAGTCCCAAGGGAGTAAACTGATGTTGATGACCTGGCTGGCAGTGGTGGTCTGTTGTACATGTTTACCTTGCAATGTTTTCATCCTCTGTAGAAATTCAGCAAAGTCAAATGTTGAATTAGGAGACTGCTAGAATCTATTAGCCATTCGTTGTAAATCTAGTGCACATGTGTGTGTGTGGAGGCGGTGACGTGCACAACGTCGAGGTACAGTTTGGCCCTGGTGTGTGGGGATTTTTTTTTTTTTTTTTTGAAGTCGACATATACCGTGATCTGATGTCACGGCTGTTCTCTTTGACCTCTACTTTGCATGCGATATATCTACAACCAGGGTGGCAAGGTCCCGCAAAATGAAGCGGCTGGTGTCGGCACGTCAGTGATGACTGTCTGACCCCTTCATGTAACTCCAAGAGATGAATGTAGCGGCCGCCTCGGGTGATGAATCAAACAGCGCTGCAGTGAGGCGGTGCGTGGTGGTTTTTTGGGAGCGCTGTGAGAGCGTGCACGGTACCCCTGTTTGACATGGGTGACTGCGTTCCAGACGGCCACAGTGATGGAGGCACGGCCACGGCCACAGACCTCGTGAGCGTCGCGAAATAGAGCAATAATCACCGAAGGGCATTGGAATATGGAAATTCCGAAAAAGTTTGAAGCGTGCGGCGCCTCTTAACTTTTGATGATCTCTGCAGAAGCTGTGGAGTGGGGTCTCGACGTAGCTTTATTGGCAGATATGCAGTGAACATTGCAAATACCAGACGATAAAGGCTCAGAGAGGCGGCGGATGAAGTCTTTTCTGCAGCAGCCGAGCTGTCTTCAGTTGAAGAATAAATGCATGGCCTTGGTGCTATGCTGTAAAAAACAACACTAAACTGATTGAAATGATTACTAAAAAAAGAAAACAATAATTGCAATGCGCATATATATAAATGCATTAGATTTTAGAACGGAAATGCGTCCCTGAACAGCGCGATGACTTAAGCCTTGGGTGATTGGATAGGTGCGAAATTGCAATGGCTTTTTCCATAATAAGGTATTAAATTATGAAAGATTATATATAAAAAAAAAAACATTCATCCCTATGTGTTGAAGGTAAACTGAGGGCACTTGAATGGTAATGACTGGATACTTTTTTCTACCCTTCCACAGAAATGTTCTCATTTTGCTGAAATGTGTTGCACCAGAATATTGCCTCCCTGAAAGTAAAATAAAAGGTCGTCTAGGAAAATAGACCTCTGAATTTAAATGAACATTTTAATCTGTTCCTGGTATAGTGTCTGGTAACCTGGATGCGTTTTCTTTGCAAAAAAGTGTTCAGAGCTCCCTTTCTGCTGTTGGTAATGCAAGAAATACAGGCTTCCGTCTTCAGCACCGGCAAATTTCCACCATGGGGCTACAATGTGACAAATTGAACTTTGTCATTTTATCAAGACTGAGGCGTCTTTTGTTTCCCCTTCGGCTCGGATGCAATGAAGACGGCTCTGCTGCGAGGCATCAATGTTTGTCTTTATTAATCACGCTGCCAAGACTGCTGATTACACTCGCAACAATCAATGTGACGTCCCGGATGGATTAAAAAAAGAAGAAGATGGGGAAAATGAAATGAAAAATTAAGATTCCCTCCCGCCAATCGTTATCCATGAAACGCTCATGGAGCGAATGATCGGAGGGATTTTATTTGTCCAGGCTCACAATTACACTTTTGAGCAGCGGTAAATCAGGTGTGTCTGTGTTTGCGGTGGCGTCTACCTATCGGAAAGAGATCAGGATGAAATATTGGTATTGCTCCTGCGGGCCGAGAGGATGCTTGTTTCAGCATGTTTGCGCTTGTCACCGCGGCCCCAATTAATGCTTCCTTGACAAATCTCCCCGGAGTGGGAATCATATTTTCGAGGGTCTGAAGGGCGTTTTCTCGACCCTCCCCTCGCGGTGACCCACCTCCGCCTCATATTTACCACCTTTCACGCTGCACGGCGCTTGTAATCCACTCTGTATTCACACACTGACCCAGGGATGTTGTATATCTTCCTGCGGCAATGCATCAGTCACAGTCCTCGCTAATCGAATGTGCAGCGTGTACATCGTGTATGTCAGTCATGTGGCAGCGAGTGAGGTGTTCCGCATGTTGGCATGGTGGAAATATTCCCCTCCACTGTCAATACAGTTTAATTTGATGCATTTATATATTCAAAATGTAATACACAGATACATTTATCTATATACATGTATATGAATATACTCTATAAATATATATATATATGTATACATATTTATATGTGTATATATGTACATATGCACATATGTATGTATTTATGCATGTGTGTATGTATGTGTATATATATACATAAACAGTATTTACACACACACATATATATATATATATATATATATATATATATATATATATATATATATATATATATATATATATACACACACATATAAAAATGCCAAACATTTTTTTTTTTACTATTTTCCAAATAAGCAAGCCTCATCCATAAAATTGATGGCGAGGAAGATTTTTTTTTTTTTTTTAACATGATATTGAATTCTGCACAGTGGATGGGGGAGAAAAGAAATACTGCTGATGCGCCGCAATTTCAAACAGTTGATCAAAGTCCATCTCCTGGGGTTAAAGACAAAGGAGCAGGGCAAAGAAGCAATTCAGTGAAAAGCCTCCGTGATAGCCGAGGTCAGCGAGTGGCCAGATTGGTTCAAATTGATAGAAAGGTCACATTAGCCACTTGTTACAGGCCACGAATAGAGACGCGTGCCCCTGAACGTGGCGCACGTTAAAGCTGATGGATGGCGGGACCACGCCCACTGCTCCGACCGGCGGCCGTAGAGCGGAGCGGAGGGCGATGACTGAGCCAGTGGGCAAATCGAATAACGTTTCCCGATCTGAGGACTCCTGATCTGAAGCCCTATTGTCAGCGCGGAAACGGAGAGAAAATAACACAAAAACATGAATTGTTCTGCTTTGTATTCAGCGTCGCCGCTCTTTGCTGGTTGCTATTGACTTTTTGTAATAGCGTGCAGTCTTTTTTTTTTTAAAACCCTGCTCCACAACTGGTTTGTTCAATAGTGTTTGACTCTCCCAGCCCTGCTTCCTCATCTTGCCATCCTCGAGCGCACGGCGCTCTCAATTTGGCCTTAAAAAAAAGTGCCATCGGATTCCAAAAACGATCTGTTTTGTTTACGGTAGAAAGTGTCGCAAGGTACGAGGGTGAGAGGCGGCCCGGAGAAACGAAACTGGAGGCCGACGAGAAGAAGTTTTAACGAGTTGCAAGCAAAGGCTGCTGCTGCTGCTGAAGAGATTAGCGTGGGTGCTGCTATTAGAACTGGATGGCATTCACCGTCAGATGAAAGTCATTAACATGTCGCTGAATGCCGTCCTCATCAAACGTCTCATTTTGCACTGCACACACCGACTGATGTCTGTGTTCTGATGAAAAAAAAACCCTACACAGGATGTCAACATGAGCAGCGTTTCAGTGGCGTCCCCGTTTACAGCTTGACGCTGCTAGTGGTAGAAAGGTCATTGTGTTTGCGGTCACAAACATTTTCCTTCTTCTCTCAGAACTCTCATCCCCCCATCCAAGGACGTGGGATCCTCTCGTCTTTGTCTAGTCTTGCATCGTTTCTTTCGACTGTTGCACAGAGCGATTTGATGAGACACACACTCCACACGTTCCACAGTGGAAGATGAGAGTATGAGGAAAAGGCAAGTTGAAACATTTGCAGCACAAGACTTGAAGGTCCATTGTGTAATACTTGGCTTGATTTGTGATTTTGATTTTTTGAATTTTTGATATTGGTAAAAGCTTAATATGCTGCCCATAAATACATAAATAAAAGTGTATAATCGCAGTACAGTCGTAATTTGGTTTTCCTACCCTTTCTATTTTGTATATGTAAGAACATACATGTCGCACGGATCTTGCACCACCATATTTTTGAGGAAGTTGGGGACGGACAATCCAGCCCGCCTGACAGCGTGTTTTGTAATTATGGTGAGTACTCGCATCTTCAAATAAACCAACGAAGAAGAAAGTGGATGAGGTATCTAGATCTGGGTCCACAGGCCACCGTAGCTCACTGGCAAGCTCAGGAGGGAGAGGGACCATGAAAGACGCTGCCATCTAAAATGTAGTCACCTGATGTCGCTGTTTCTTCTTCAAAATCTCAAAATATTACACACTTAACCTATAATATGCAGGGAAATGACAAAAAGTATCAACAACCGAAGTAAGATGTGGAGACCCTACGTGTCATGATGTGCTTATAGCTTACCACGAATATAAACTTACTTTGATTCAGGCGAAGATAAACTGCTGTTGTACTGTGCCGTGTTTCACTTTTACTGACGACTAGCTTTGGATTTTTTTTTGCCGCTAATAGGAAGTCTTTTCGACGTTGCTACCTGCCTTAGCTGGCAGTAACAAATCTGATTTGTCCAGATTGGGCGTGGGCTGCTTTCCGGATGTAAACGTGACATGAATCCAAAAGGAATTTGGTAATCAAGCGTGTCAGGTCAACTGTCTCTGACGTCAGTATCCCTTGATGCCTGCGCTTCAAATATCTTCCAGCAGATCGTCAAGCACGATAACTTGCTGTGTTACCAGGTCTAAGTGTTTTTCTAAATGCCTCCCCTTCTTTGACGTGATATTGACACCCTAATGACCTTGACTGTCACAAACGAGCTCAGTCCACTGGATTCCGTCCCAGATAAGGTGTAGATTTGCATTCCAGGTGCGCAATCAATAATTAGCTACAATGTCAGGCTGCTCTATCATTGGCATTTTACTAACATCTTGGGAAAATATTGTGATATTCTAGATAGTAAAACATTGAAGGCTTTGCAATTCCTGAACCTGAACAAAACAATTTCATTTGAGCAATCTAAAACTTTCAGATGACTTTTAGGTGGCTACACAGCCATTGGTCCACCGGTTTCCTGCTATATTAGCCTGCTGAAAGGAAGCCAAGAGTGACATTTGCCTTCAAATTTGTCAAACAGTTGGGTTCACAAATCTGATTCTGGCTGCCTTTGTGTTTCATCTTTTTTCCTCCAGTTTTTCATTATATACGCATTTATTTTATTTCAACTTATTTATTTTATTGCTGAGGAAACAAATGATTAGAACGAAGGTCCTACACCATCATTATCCAGTCGTTACTGGCCAATTACATTGACATTTTCTCACTTACAGAACTGAGCAGAAGTAAGACAACAATCTTCCCACTTCCTTTTTTTTAATGGAGTAGACATTTTTTATGCTTCTGTCAGCAATAATCCATCCATCCACGAGTGACTTTATCAGATCAAGAAGCTGCTTTTTATTTGAAACTAACTCAGATGTTCATAGGAAGCAGCCGACTGCACTGGCTGTCACTGTCCAGGAAGAGTCATTAAAGTCATTTTTCCTCCTTTCCTGTCAGTGCAGGAAGTTTAAAAAAAAAAAAAAAAAAGAGCCAAAACATCCCGCAATAGCTGGAGTTGTTTTGGCAATTCGAGCAGCGAAAAAAAAAAAAAAAAAGGCTGCGTGTCTCCCCGCGTTTTCTCTATTTTGACAGTTGCCCTCGACTGTTCGACATTGTGCACATGGGCGAACGTCAGATGGGCCTTTGACTCGCGTCGTGCAGCCGGCCATGGGAGCCATTTTTTGATGTTGGAATGTTTTCTTTCCTTGGGCAAGTTTGTCTCCCCCTATAATAGTCG
The DNA here is from genome assembly GCA_009823395.1 of Thamnaconus septentrionalis. Lineage (NCBI taxonomy): Eukaryota > Metazoa > Chordata > Actinopteri > Tetraodontiformes > Monacanthidae > Thamnaconus > Thamnaconus septentrionalis. Next base: position 14,660,100 of record CM020510.1, on the reverse strand, counting down.
GCCGACGCTAACCTTTGAGAGAAGCGCTCAGATGCCAGATGAAAGCGTACATGACAGGCCCCCGGGCGTGTGGACGGCGAAGCCGATGTTCTAATGTTCCTGCTTGGGCCGCTGCTGCTGCTGCGGCTGCTGTGGGAGCCTTTCGTAATGCATTTGGAAACAAATGTTTACCAACAAACTGATTATTTTTTTCAACAGCTTCACGAATGAGTTGATGCTGCCAATTTGGCAATAGACGTACATGTATGATCGGTGTTTTATTAAGATAATGTTCCGTATTACACGCACATTAGACTAATCCAATGCATAAATAGTTGCTGTTTTGACAAAAAAAAAAAAAAAAACAGAAACCCCTCGGACAGCTTTTCAGCAAAACACTCATTAATGACTGAAAAACAAAACACAAGCACTTACCAGCAAATGCAAAAAACACATTATCAGCGGAGAACATATGCCAAATATGATTGCCAGATGAAGTTTTTTTTTTCAGTCATAAATAAAGACGAATGAATTGTTTTTCTCCAGACAGCTGATGACCAGAATCACAATACGCGACAAAGGGACGCGGCGCTGCTCGGTTTCAGAAAGAAAACACAAGTGGGATGAAACATTGCGACAAATGGCATTGTGCTGATGATGAGCAGCTCTCGCTGCTGCTGCTGCTGTTGTTGTTGTTCTGACAATTCGGGAAGAGGAAAATGGAAATAAGAGCTTAAAAAAAACGGCAAATTACACAGGGGTCGGCGACCGAGGCCTCTCTGAAGCGATAAAACAGAAAAAAAAACCAAAAAATGTTGCAAGTCTGGCTTGCGAGCGGCACTCTTAAACTTTCAAGGTTGGCACCTGAGTCGTGTGTGTGTCAGCAGGAAACTGTTGCCACGGTAACTGAATTACTTGACTGTTGATAAAGAATGTCAGGCAATCAAGGGGGAGCCGGAGGCGCGGAGGCACACGGTGATAGGGCGGCGCCTCCGCCTCCTCTCTAAATAAGGAATGCGTGGTTGGTGGGTGGGTGGGTGGGAGGGGTGCGGGGCAGCAGACAATCCGTCAGCTATTCCCCCGGACGCCGGTCAGATTCCCTGTGATCGCCGCCGACCGCCTCTTGTTGTGTAAATGTCTCCGTCTGAGGGGGGAAGAAGCCGTCGGCCGCCGTGGACGCGGTGCCATGCCATGCGACGGCGTTCATAATGACGGTCATTACCTGACAGGAATAGAACCCGGGGAAGGTCACCTGGAGCACCTTTCACAGCTAACAAATTCCAGAGCGCCGTTCTCCCTTCCTACACCCCCTCCATCCCCTTCCCAGACCTCGGCAGGATGGACGGTAAAACCTTTCAGATCCCCTGGCAGATGTTTCCGCTCCCGCTCCGCCGTGGGCTCCTGTTTTTTTACGTAACATACCTGATTTTGGTGCTATACTCGTTTCGAGTTACAGCTCTCACGGTTCAAATGCGGACAAATCCGGCCCGGTAATATGTTTTTCCGGTTTTAGACTCTGCGTTTCATGTTTGCCTCGAATGGCAGAAGCAACGTCGTGCAAATCACCTCCGCTTTTATGTCCTCTGGAGAAGGTTTGACAAAGATGGGGGGGGGGGTTGTAATCGTGCAGTGCGTGTGGTGATCTCGAATGGAACATGGCACCGTTTCCACATGATCCAGATTCAAAAAAAGGAGGCCAAAGAGAAGAAATGTCCATTTAAATGAACAACTTCAAAATATCAGGCTCCTGGGCAGGTGTGCGTGTGAGTTTCAACATAGATTGACTTGATTGTTGTTGCTTCTGTTTTCATGACAACGAAGATCCTTAAATGCTCTGCAGAGCTGTAGGTGAAACTCTCCAACATACGCATGCAAATTATCAAATGACTGAGGAAGAATGACATACTGGTCTTCACTAGATTTGAGAAAAGAGTTGGGTAGGTTAGAGTAGTTATTTTAAGGTTAGTGTCAGTGCAGTTACTAGTGCATTACTAGTACTAGTGCAGCAGAGCGGGCCGCGAATTGGTCATCGAAGGGTTGGCGGTTCCAAAAATCCCGGCTCCAACTGTCCACGTTTGAAGTGTCCTTGGGAAAGACACTGGACCCTAAAATTGCTCCCAATGGGACTAGCAGCACCTAGGATGGCAACAGCCACCCATTGGTGTGTGAGTGTGTGAGTGTGTGATTGAATGGGTGAATGAGAGGCCATTGTAAAGCGCTTTGGGGTATGGTGAAGGTGCTGGAAAGTGCTATATAAGTGCAGTCCATTAACCATTGACCTTTTTTTTTCTGAGTGTGTAACTTTTCTGTTGTTGTTTCTTCATCTCTTATTGTCATTAAGAGTCACAAGTTTAAACTACATTTTTTCAGAAAAACACCAGGGAGACAACCCTGGTGTTTTTGAGCAGAGAATAAACACGTGATCAAAAGGTAGAAATTGACTCAAAGGAGTTGTTATTTACAGGTTGTAAATAATAAATAAAGCAATGTTTGTTTTCCAGAGAGGTGGGAAATGAAAATCATTTCAAGGAGCAGACATTAAATCAAGAGGGGTTAAAGCTATCGCAGATTATCTCAGACAAATTAGATTTAGCGTCCTTGCTCACAGCCGGGATGCGCCGATGTTTTTCCTCGGCGCGCTTTATTCCGAGATCTGAGCTGCGACTGAAGGAGGGAGCCGTGTCAGAGCTCGCCGCCTTCTCCTCTGAATCACGCTCGATTAAAAACAAAAAAAACAACAACTGTGAATTGCAAATTGAAAGTGATTATGCTCTACTTCACACAGAATTACCTCGCTGTAGACTCTCCCGAAACTCGAACGTCTGAATGGCATCGGAATGTTTTCACTCATTTTCTTTTTTTGTGCATATAATTGAAATTACTTATTCAAACGGCAACCTTCAATTTAATTAGTTTCCTGAAAATGGGTGGCTCGACTGCTTTTAAACCTCCAAAAAAAATTCCTTGATGTTGTAATGTCTTTAGTTATTGTTATGAAAGTAGTTCAAGAGTAAACAATGCAGTGATAAATGAACTGAAAATAACATTTTTTCACTTCTTTTCTGATTTTTAATGTTTTCCTTTTTTAAATTTTGGCCACATTTTCGCCCGGCCTAGTTCACTGAATCACTGCAGCAGGTTGGACGTTATTGCCAGTAGGTGTGATTTATTACAATATTAGATCCAACTTCAGGACTGAGGCAGAGGGAGTATGCAAATAATCAGCAAAGATTAAAGCGTTTTGCTGACGTGCAGGTGGAATTGGCCAGTTCACACTGGTCACTGGCTAAATGAAATGGCAATTCAAATGGGCTATTGGACCTGACACGGCTTCATTTACACCGCCTACAGCCACTGCGCAAATTGAGAAATCACTTAACTTTAGGATTTGGGCATGATGAAAAGGCTAAATTGAACACAGACAATTTACGCCCTGTCTCCCTCCTCAATAAGACCAACCCTGGCTCAGCTCCAGCGACGGTTGCCGCTCGCTCGCTATCGCCCAAAAAAATCAGCGTGACTTGTTCAGCGCTGAGTGCTCAGAGTTGAAGAAGAAGCTGCTGCTGCTGCTGCCAGGAGGCTTGCACGTTTCCAAAACTGTCAGAGCGGAAATCAATTAGCAAGAGGACAAGCTTGTAAGGGTTTTTTTCATCTTCTTCTTCTCCACAAATCAGATAATAAATTGTTGAACTTGGATTAAATCTCTGAGCATTTCATCTTGGGTCGCTTGTTATTTGCCTTCTTTTGGAAAACTGCATGATGTTTCATCTTATATCCTCAGAGAAAATAAGTGAAAAGTTTTGCTGTTCATGAAAAGTGAAAACTGTTGGAGAGAGAACTGCACGGTCGTAATCGACCTTGATGGGTTCGTCAATTCTCAGTGCTGATGTTTAAAGCTCGTTAGCCGATGGTTCATGTTGACAAAACGCAATAATCTGTAAATGAAAACCTGAACTTTAAAGTACAACAAAGGGTGTCAAATGTAGTTCATTCCTATAGTTTATTCCTAAATCAGGAATCACTTTTGACCAGCTGCAGTGATTACATCATGTGTCTCAGTTTCCCAGGTGAGCTTGAATCATGCCGAACATTTGGGGCTAAAGACGACAGCTAAAAAAATAAAAATAAATTGGAGTTGTTTTTTTCTAACTTTATGAGCCGTTGTGTAGAATTTCAAATAGAAGTCGACATATAAATATATTTCGAAATTTAAAATATGCATTGTTTTTCCAAGTTATTGCGATCTGGACTCCCCTTATTATTAAAAATACATGGCCAAACAAAAAAAAACCTCAGACTCCTGCTTTCCCTCCCTGCTGTGTGGCTGAGCTGTAAATGAACGAATCACTCAGTCGCTCACAGTAGCCCGACCCCACTCACTAAACGAATCACTCTGTTGCTCAGGAAGTGAACTGGAGCTTCTGCATACATATGGATTTCACACTCCGGCTGACTGACTCTGTGACTTAAAAAACTAGATTCTCTTTAGCAACTCGTAAAACTTCCAACCATCCATTTTCTATACCCGCTTCTCCTCCGCTCAAGGTCGCGGTGAGTGTTGCTGTGGCCTTTCCCGGCTATGTCTGGTCGAAGGCAGGGTTACAACCTGTAACAAACAACCGCACTCGTACTCGCACTCACTCCAAGGAATAATTTAGAGTTCCCGATTCGCCTCACGTGCATGTCTTGGACTGCTGGAGGAAGTCTGAGTACCAAACAGGAAGAACAAACAGACTGCACACAGAAAGGCCCCGAGCCCGAGAATCAAACCTGCAATTGTGAAAAGATTCCTGAGTTTGGTTTGAATTCGGATGCAGGTCTCCTCGCAGTTAAAAGTGAATTCTGTAATATTTGGAGATTTTTAAGAAGAAACAGCGACATCAAATGGTTGCACATTGGATTGCAGTGCTCACCCTCTCACCCTCCCCCTCCTGGGCTTGCCAGGGAGATATCATGGACTGTGATCACACACTTCGTCCAACTTCTTCCTCATTGGTTTATTTGAAGATGCGAGAGTTCACCTGAAATATGCTGTCAGGCGGACTGGATTGTCCATCCCCTGCATCCTTAGAAATATGGCGGCGCAATATGACAGCTAACTGGGAGCTAGACCCTTGCACTATGCTTATTCTTATATTCATATAAGGACCGTTCTAAAGGTATGAAAACCAAATTCCTTTGATTGCACTCTGAATAAACACTTTTGTCTATGTATTTATGGGCTGTATGTGAAGCTTTTACAAATATAAAAATGACAAATTAAGCCAAATTTTACACACTGGGCCTTAAAAAAAGCTTTTTAATGATTCTTTGTGCACACGTCCACATGTGGGTGTTGACACTTCTCAGTGACCACAGGCATTCCCAGTCAGCACGCTGTGTTCTTAAATGGAGTTGTTTTTCACATATTGTTCACATTGCTTCACAGCCGGGCGTTGCCTCCAATACTACTGCTTCATGTGTCATGTTCCTCTTTGCCCACTGTTAAATCCTTAAGCAAGCAAATATGTTTTCAACAGAATTCTGAAAACAGGAACCTTCGTGTTGAGAGGGAACAGAAGTTGTAGTCCTCAAAAAAACAAACGAAAAAACAAACCACCTCAATTCAGTACCCTTGGGTTTTTTTTCCCCAGAGATGGACAAAATGTATAAAATTGGAAACACAAGCCCTTCACTTCAGTTTCAGCTGGTTGAAGGTTGATAATTAGATTCACATGAACCTGGCGAACTACAGGAGGATGTGAGAGATGCAAGCGTTTGCACCGTGTGAAGGTGTGGACAAGCGGCTAGCATGTCTGCAGGTGAAGATGAAAGAAGCACGATGGCGTCTGGGCAAGACGTGCAAAGCTAAAACCTCTGCGTGTGCTGAGTGGCTTTTGCGAGCAGCCAGAGCCGCTAAACTCTTCATCACTCTCACGGATTCACAGCAGACATGTTTGACAGTCTGTTGCTTGTGTTTCACCCTCAGATCTCTCGGTCTCAGCCTACGTGCTGTGTATTTTTTTTTCCACCTCTTTTTTTGTTTCTTCAAGTAACTATCTTTTGTGTGAGGCTGGGAGCAAAACAAAGAAAAAAAAGAATTTGTTCTTACCAAGGTAAGAGTTCACAAGGGTCTCCCACTTCTCAGAGTTATCATGTTTGATTGATGAGTAGGTCTCAGGAGCCGCAGCCATCAGCACCTCAGAGAAGTGCAGCCTGGGAGTAGGAACAGGCTCGCTTACAGAACGAAAGCGTGACTTGTTTGTGGCTTGTTTGTAACGTAGAAATGGGACTCTGTGATTTTCCTCTATAACATACATTGACACGCGTGGAAGGGAAATGAATAGAGAAACGCGTCGAAAGTTTTGAGAAAGCCGACGGTCCTGCGGGATTTAAAATCACTTTAAATGCTAAAAAATCTCATTCAAAGAATTTTATATGCTCACTGGCCACTGTAATAAGTACACTTTGCTCGTACTGTATCCTATAAAGTGGCCGGTGGGTTCAAGTCTATGTGTACACACTGGTTGAATGTTGGTCGTGTTGTGCGTACAGAGATGGCATTCTGCAGGTCTTGGTTGTAACTGGTGCTTACTTGAGTCCCTGTAGCCTTGCCATGATCTCCAACCAGTCTGCCCATTCTGATCTCTGGCCCCTGACATCAACAAGGTATTTTCCTCCACCGAACTGCCGCCCTCTCTTTTTAGTTTGTTTGTAAAACACTCCAGTACACCTCCACCTACACCCTGTCTGGCACAACAACCACAGCCGCGCTCAAAGTCTCTTGAATCCCATCCTGATGCTTACTTTGCAACCCAGCAAGCAGTCGTTGAAAAGAGACTAAATGCATTTCATTGCTACCATGTGATTGGCTGATGAGCTATCCCTGTTAACAAGCAATTTAACGTCGTATGCCAAAAATTCCCTTCGTAAATTGCTGACACTATCTAAGTGGGATGGTTTAGGGACACAAGTTTGTTAACTTTTAGTTTTAGACGTTTGATTCGAGCGTTCAGGTGGCAGCATTTTATACTCGCTGAAATTGTTTCAAGATGTCTTGATTGCAAAAACAAAATGAACCGTCAGACAGACAATATTTAGTCGCTGAAAGAAAAGAACAGTCATTATCATCACCCTGTATCACTGACAGGTGGGGAGTCGAGCAAATCAAATGTGGCGTATTGTTCCAGTCTGGGAATTAATGAGAGCTCAGTGGAGGCACAGCAAAACAGAGAGAAGAAAAATGAAAAAAAAAGATGCAGCACTTCATCAGCCCAGTCTCTCTTGTGTTTATCAATACCGGGCATTCAAAAATCTGACATGTATGATACTAATTGGAAAGATCTACTTCTGATACATACACAGCTTCCTCTTTCAAACGTCTCATTTGAAGGTTTAAAGCATTCCGTTTTTAATCATGTCTGCCCTTTTTTCATGTCAGCGTGGCTTTTGATGCATATTGTCCGGCAGTTGAAACTCTGTCACGGTCTTTTAAAGAGATTTCACACTGTTGTAAAGCGCTCATGGACAGAGTTAATTGCTCAAGAAAGGACCTATGTTGTTGAATCAAAGAGGGATTTAACATGACGCGACCGTCCCCTGTCGAGCCTGATGCTGGCAGCTTACGCTTGTGAGCGTAAACTTTGCAGACACAAACAAGCCTGAGTCTGACTTCACTCTGCCTTTTACACAGTCGGGTTCCCCTCCCCTCCCCCCAAACATCAGCCACGCAAACACTATCGGCAGAAGTTAACTTTCCTTTAAAGTGGCAATGTGCATTTTTTAACACTTTTTTTTAGCCAACACACATCACACTCTTCTCACACGGAAAATGTTTAGTGATCAGTAAAATATATAATGACCCAACTGGGTGAAGGTTGAGTGAACCAACTGGTTATGCTAACAATAGCTAAAATGATGTTAGATCTAACATGAAAAGTAGCTGCTAATTAGTCCTAGCGTTGGCTAACCCTAAATCCGGAGGGTTGCCTTCTGTTACCAGAACTCTATTACCATGTTGTGTTTCCAATGGGACCCCTGTTAGTGACGGACCTGTGTCTGAAACATATTACTTTTTGCTTAATTTTATTCATCCAAAGCTTGTTGAAGTAAAACTAAACTTGCGTATTTTAGCATACTTCTGTGTCTGATGCAGGTTTGTCACTGATAGCTGGATAGCTGTCCCCGTACGACAACGACATTGTAACAGTTAGCTCACGTGTTGTTTGAGGTGGCTGTGCGTTTTCTTGTCGTAGGTTTTATTGCGTCCCATTTTCCAGCAATTTTCTTTCGATGGTAGGGCAGCGGCTCCGATGGATGGGAGGAGGTGGAGATTGACAGTTGCTAACACGCACAAGCAGCCAGTCCGGCTATGTAAACAAAAGGATAGAAAGGCCTCGGTATCAACAGATGGAGAGGGCATCATGTGATGTGTGATGTGACACTTTACCACTAGAAATAACACCACAAGACTTTGTTCTTTTGACCTTATATATGACAGTGATGAAAATCCCATTTTACCCCTTTAAGACTTAACTGAACCTTTCCTGTATTTGCACGACATGGTGCAAGTGACACATTTCTAATTTTCCCTCTCACATCTCCGACAAGAGTTGCCGTACGTCGCCGATAACGCAGATCGCTGCTGCATTTGAGCTCAACTTGCCCTCCTTGGCCCCAAAATGCTAATTCTATCTTTCTGTTCTTCATGAGTCGAGCACCACAGAAAACGTGATGACTGCAAACTTGTGCTGATTCTCTTTACCTCACCACAGAACACAGGCTACACTCGATGTTCCACTTAAACCCCGCTGAGGAACAACCCGGGCTGAGAACAACTATTTGGCACAAATAATAGCCCTGAAATCGATTGGTAAGGCTGGAGCTTAATTATGATTTCCTTCTTCACTGGAACCTCTCACTGCAGCCGTTGCACCGGGGACGCTGCTTCAGGTCTGCAGTCTGCTGGATGGCTATTTTATTTTTATTTTACTGTTGTTGTTGTTGTTTTAATTTGTGCTTTGTTTGCTAAATCACGTCTATACATGTGTGACGTTCATGGGTGTGAATGCAGATGTCGCATATGGTTCGTTTTTAAAGGCAGATGCAGACAGGCAGTGGAAAAACAAAAGCATAAACATAAGCGACCTGCCTGAAATGGGCATTAAGAATCCAACCTAAACCATCCGGAAAGAAATGTAGTGCAAATTTTTTTTTCTCCCCATTTTCTTTAAAGTCGTGGGAATATTGTAAATGATTACAGTTTTTTTTTTTTTTTTTTTTAGAGAAGGACTGACTTCAACACTTTGTTTTTTATAATTGGCCATTAGCTGATTTTCTGGCATATTTTATTGTTGTGTATGAACACAAACTCTATCAGCTGACCTCCTGGAAGGACCTACTAGTTTTAATGCAGAATGTGTCCCAAGGTAATCTAGAAAGGCCAAACTCCTCTGGATTGTTTTCACACATTTGTCTCATAGGGAGCCCATGGGAAGCTTTTGCAACGAGCCCACTTGAAATTCATTGACGAAAGGTTAGTTCAGTCAGATTTGTCAACTGAGAAGTGCCTTCAGTGTTGTTGCAGTTGTTGTTACTGTTGTTATTCCATGAAAATGATATCCGGTTTTGATAAACCAGTTGCTACCGTGCTAATCTCTTTAGCGACAGCAAAATGTGTTTATGCCTTGCAGTGGCTTCTCCTTCCTCTTCTTCCCGGTCATCTACAGGTTGTTTTTTTTCTGCAACAGTCACTTCTCATTTTAATCACGACTTCATCTCATCTCGTCTCCTACCTCCAGCCTTTTTATTCATAATGGAATCTGATTGATTGCATAATCCATAGCAAATTAAGTCGATTGGAGGATGGCGGCACAGATGAGTGAGATGAACGATCCAGCTGTAGTGCAAGATTTCTCCAGCCAAAGTGTTCTGGCAGAACAGAGATTGTTGTACCGTTGGGTGTGGGCGATCCGGTCGTTTCCGTAATATTTTTGAACACTTAAGGTGCCCTGAACTTTGTCCACAACTCTGCTCTGCCATTGGCCCTTCACGCTTGTGTTGCAGCCATTGCAGCAGTGTTGCTACAGAAGGAGGAAAAATCAATTTTGCTGTTTTGTGTTCCAGTTGATACTGGTCGAATAGAACCTCAGATGTTTCATCTGCAGCAGCTGCCGCAAAACAATGCACTCTGAATATTCAATAATCAAGCCTGGGGGAAATTAATGGGGGATCGCAGCAAACTGCCCAGATCGCTTGTCAGGTTGAGACGCCGGGTTGCAGAAGAGAGAAGGAAAAACCAGGAGCTGCGTCCTGAGGGGCCGAAACAGACTTTGTTGTCTATTGAAGTCGCAGAGCTGCTACTTGCCCACGGCTGGACTCCACCACCCCCACCCCGACTCCCCCTTTCTCTGCCTTCCTTCCTGTGTGCGCGCTTGACTCGGGCGCTGAAGGAGCAACAGCAGCTGTTTAACCTCAAGCGCTATTGTCCAACCGAGGGCTTCGCAGGGAAGAGGCCGTCGTCTATGTTGAGCAGCCACAGTCAGCCTGTGAGTACGTCACATTCAATATTCCAATCCAAATTAGGGATGCCGCCTGAACAGCTGCTCTCTCCGAAACCTTTATTTTGCGATACTTGCAAGATCCGCAAACAACAGAATTCCCCGGTGAGAGAGAAAAGCGAGAAACCAATAACATTAAACAAGGTTTCGTGTGTTGGGATCAGGGTTTTTTTTGTTTGTTGTTTTTTTTTGCGGAAGGCACGGAGCGCTGAGAAGCCTGAGCAGGCGGCATCCCTGTTGGGCCACCGTACTAATGGAAGCCTGCACAGCCTCAATCATGGCCAAGTCCCACGTCTACTGATCTGGGACTTGGGACTAAAGTAAAAGTGCCAAGTGGAACCAAGACATTGTGTATTCACAATTTAATTTCTCTGCGGAGACCTGAGTTGACAACAGATGGAGAAGTGGGCTGTGAATTCTAAAAGGCAAGAGAGTGTTCCAGAGAGCCGAATCAGAGGAGAAACTGGTTTAGAATTGAGTTGAATGCTCGCTGGATGTCTCTCTGTATGCAAAACTTTGATGAAGTTCCTGAACTGAGAGGACGTCTGCGCTGACCACAGCTGAAAATGTGCAGAGCAGCATTTTGGAATAAACCCAATAACGTGGGATTTAACTTGGGAAGTAGATAGTTGAGCTTAAAATAAAACATAATATGATATTATTAGTCTGCTAATGGTGGATTAGAGTTAAGGTCCCAAATTCTGCCAAAGCACTTTAAAATCTGCCTCTGTTTGTGGCTGGTGAAAAATGACATCCTTTGCTTGTTTTGATTCCTCCTCTTTTTGAGAAGCACATGCCAGAATAACCCGCTGTTGACGCCCTTTGTGATGTCACAAAGCTGGTCAGTCCCGAGGGTGGTGACCCCACCCCCAGCCAGGTGCTCTTTCCTTCCTGTGAGACGGACCTGTTTTCTACATGGCCTTGACATACAAAAAAGATACATCAGTTTTTTTGAATGAATCAATGAAGTTTTTTGCAGGGATATAATGACACACAGCTGCCACATGCAGACCTGAGGAGGCGGGTGAAATATGGGACCCTAGATATTAAAAAGGTTGTCGCTATCTTTGCTTTTCTAATCTTCTCCATCTTTAATTCTTATGGTGGATATCGAGCATTGAATCATTCATCTCCACTTAGGCCGACTGATTGCTCTTTTCCATTGGTGCCTGGGAGAGTGTGAAGTAGAGTGCAATTGTCTGTTGATGCTGGCTCCATGCTGCACCTCTCTCAAAATTAGGAATGCACCGATACCAAACCCAGTATCAAATATGGGTACTGGTACCGCGGTTGAGTAGTCTACTCGCACTCAACCACAATGACGATTCCCGCTGTATATGTATGTAGATGACAATTTTGTCTTTACACTGCAGTGGAACATGTGACAGTTACCATGTTCGAGAAAACATGTTCTCCTTTTCAAATAACACACATCCGTAGAAAAAAAATCACAGTAATTCAGAATGTAATGGCCATATAAAGTACTCTGTATTGGTGAGTACTGAAATACAAGTACTTGTACTCTATTCGTTTGTTAAAAAAAAAAAAACAAAGTGGTATCGGTGCATCCCTACTCAATATAAAGGCAGCCTTTGCTTCCCTGCCGCTGACCCCTCACACGCGCTCAGCCGACATGACATAAAAGTGCGGCGGATGGCGCCGGGCGAACTCTGTGCATTACACATTGCTCATCTCTGAGCTGTTCAATTTAACGCGGCGCCGCGCCATTGAACACAAACAATGCATAAATCAGCGGTTGCCACCGGGGGCCTGACTCACCGTCCGCCTGCAGCCCCCCCCCACCTCGACCCCTCCATGATTCCAGCCGCTCTGACATTCACCCGCCTGCCGTCAGGGGCGAAGCGCCGGACCAGGAGCGCTAACCTTTTTCTCGACCGCTGATTTAGCCCGCCTGCCTCCGCTGATAACAAACTCCATCAGAGCAGGGATACGGCCGCGCTCCCCGCCGCCGCCACCGCCGCCCATCCGCTGTGTGTTTTAGCCGGTCGTCCACCTTTTATCTCGGCCTCGGTGGCCTCTGGCCCACACATTGAGCGGAGCTCATCGCTCATCCATTTAACGGCGCTGCGCGTGTGGCTCGGAGCCTTGAGACGCGCAGACCTCGCACAATTGCAGCCCCCAGACTCATCGAGCGATGCGCCTTTCTTGTCGTCCTGCAAGGTCGACTGTCCTCCGGTTCGCAGGGGGACAGGTGCGTTGAAAAAAACCAAAACAACAACCCAGTTGCGAATGGGGCAATTACGGCCCTCTGATATGGCAGGTAATGTCTTAAGTTACTGCTGTGCTGAGGAGCACTTCAACAGCAAGTAAAACACATTGTATATCTACAGAGGTCATGAGGTAAAGGGGCTTACTTTGCTGCAACTGACCTTTAGCTAAGCCCCTCCTGAGAATAGCCACTGTCCAATCCCACGTTAAAAAAAAAAAAAAAAGCCAAAGCTGCCTTTTAAGCTTTCTGCATGAGCTAATATACCACAACGGCATGCTTACAGGCCAGCAGCTAGCAGCAGCACGGCTAGTTGAGTGGATGACGTTAGACAGTGGCCTCCAGTTACCAATGAAAGTAGCCTGTCAGTGAGCTTAGCAATTGCTAATGGAAATAGTTTGAAGTAGAACAATAGGGCCATAATATGTTAGGCTTATATTTGCTATTATTCAGTTGGTAGCTAGCGTTATTTTCACTGGCCGCAGTAAACTTTAGCCGATGAGCAAGCCATAAAGAAACCTTTATTCAAAAATGTTCTAATGTGCTTAATGTCTAAATGTCCTCCATACTGGAAGCCAATGATAACTTCTGTCCAAAACCTCGTGAGAAAGAGTTAGATTCGTAGGCAGAGGGCAACACTCAGGGAGGTCGAGGTGCAGCACTTCAGTGATGGCGGCTTGTGTAACTCTGTCAGTTTTGCTGGATTGTTCATACAGGATGTTTGCCATAAATTGTCAAAAGGTTCCATGTCTAAAATGTACAAACGGAACCGCTGAGCTTTCCCCGCAGTTTCATTTTCTTCTCTTCATTCACAATCCTGCACTGACTAATGATTTTGTGATTGTAGCTTTCATGTGTGATGCTTTTGAAATTTGAAACCATTTCGCTTGGAATAAGACTGGGCTAATGTTACCATTTCCCACATTAGGCTTGTTTTCAGATTTTTATTTTTCAGCCTGGACTGCAGTGGTGCAGCCTTTGTATTCTGAAAAACTCTCCAGGTCTGCATAAAACGGCATATTTATCCTTCGGTTGACAGCTCCCTGCACAAAAAAAACAAGAAAAAAAAGAAGCTTGTTCTTTTTAGTTCCCGGCCACGATTGATGGTTTCCAGAAAAGAGCATAAACAGACTCGCACTTTTTTTTTTTCAAAGCTTCCTGCTTTGTTTTAGCATCCACGAGTTTGGAACAAAAGCAAGGCAGCCACGAGGGGGTTTCAGAGCCAACACCTGCCTCGCAGGAAAGGATTCACTTAGTTTTCAAGCCGCTGTTAACAAACACTGATAATTCAAGATGATACCCGGGCGTAATAATAAGGAAACGTTTGGAGAGCAGAATGACGAACTTCCCAGCTGCTGAGACTTTAAATTTATGGCTACAAAAAAAAAAAAATGATGTGACAAGTATTAACTTTTCCTGTCAACAAAAAGACAAATATTTATTGAAGTAGCGCCGGGGCATCAGCTATTCTCTTTGAGGTTTGCCGCAAATGAACGCCCGCGTGTCTCCCGTGCGCCCGCCGTCACGGCTCGAAAAACGTGAATCTTTGTGCGCAGACCTGCTCCCCACCGCCCCATTGTGTCTCTGTCAGATACCGTGTGACTCTGTGCTATGAGCGATCATGTTTGTCAGGGCTGTTTGCCCACTGCGGGGAGGGAAAGAGATTGGGAATACAGCGGCCTGAGATAGACAGCTGCAGCCACTGCGCTGATTGCCGCTTCCTCCCTGGTGATTTCCAGCAGAGTTTCTCCGGTTTAAGTAAAAAGAGGAGAAAAAAACAGGGAGAAAGAGAGAAAAAAGGGGAAGTCGAGAGAAAGCGGCCGCCCACCGCTTGTCTGGCGCTCATCGCCGGTGAAAGTCGTGCCCGTCTCGCGTCACTATGCCAACACTTGAGCGGCCGAGCAGGACTTGTTGTGGCGACAGCGACGGCGTCACTGAGCCCGTAATCTCAACATTGAGATGCCGCGACCGCAGTCGCCGCGTCCTCCGGCTGAGGGGCCGTGACGGGGCAGAAAGGAGATGATTTTTCACAGCAGCCCAACATAAAGAATGTGACACGTTGTGTGTGTGTGTGTGTGTGTGTGTGTGTGTGTGTGTGTGTGTGTGTGTGTGTGTGCGTGAGGTGGAGGAAGGGTGTGTGCGCAATCAGTCTCCACAGCTCTTGCCAAAGGAGTAACAAATTGTCTCCCTTGTAATCAGCCTCTCTCTGCCTGCTGTTCTCATCAAACTTAAATTTTTTTTTTTGAATGTTCCGTTGCTATGGTACCTTGAAAAATGTGCTGCTGTGATTCTTTATTTATTTCTTTTTTTTTTTTTTGCCTTCCTTCGTCAGACCTCGGCAAATCTCATCTTTTTCTCCCCCTCCTGCCTCCTCACCTCACAGACAAAACCACTTTGGATCAATTTGGGACAAAATTAGTGGATAATACAAAAATAGATTGTTTTGGGGAGGGCCAGGAGAAAAGCATACAGTCGGAGAATAAGAAGGGGAAAAAAATGGCAATGTTCTGCTGTGAACCTTCTGCCGGTGGATTCTTCTTGGATTAATTCTGTTTGAACGCTTGCACAAACACTCGATGAAATATGGGGTTTTGAATTGCTCTCGGCAGAACGGCGGAGATGCGGTTTTTGCGCGCGGATCCTAAAGTGCTACGTCTCTATCGGCCGCACGCCGAGCGTTACGGCTTTCAGGCAGGAAGGCCCAGCGAGCGTTTGGAGCTTTCACTCCGAATACTTTTGGTGGACACGCGGGCCGGATCAAATGTGCTTCATATGGCCTGACTTCCTGGGTAGGAATACCTCTCGGGTGCATTAGGGCCTCGGCAGATTGCATTCTAAAAGTACTTGAAAGCAGGGAGCAGCGTATCTATTAATATCCAAAGTCAATATAATATTTGAATCATCGCTCTTTGCTGCAGCTAATATTTAATATATATATATATATATATATATTTTATATATTTATATATATATGTATATATATATATATATTTATATATACATTATATGCGTTTAAATACATCATTGTCCAGTCGGTTTTCTTTATACCTCTTGAAACTGCTGTTGACTGTGTACTTCAGGTACTTGTTGTAGTTGAATGACCTTTGATTTCTGTTCAAATGAGTTCTCGCTTGCGGTGGCTGCCATTTAGGTCTCTATCTTAGAACTTCATGGTTTGTTTTTTGTTTGTTTTTTTTTTTTTTTACCTGCAAGATTCAGGCACTGTATACCTGACACAGTGAAAGCATTGCCCATACACTTAACCCAAACTGGACAATCAATGCCCTTCAACTATAGCTTAGTAACGGTCACATGATCCAGATGATGCTCAGAAATTAGATGGAAGGCAGGAAGAGCGCCAATTGGAAGAGACACGAGAGCGTATGCCAAAGCCTCAGATGGACCTACACACAGCAGTAACTATCAGAAGATGAGTAGACATGTTGGATACCTTCCCTACACATTACGGAAAAAAGATTTTATCTAATGAGTTGAGCGATTTACCTGCCGTGGAGGCGATCGGTATCACAAATTAACTGGTCCTGTAGACCTCCGACTAAGCGGCCAGTTAAATAAAGGTGTACAAGAGTCTTCAGGCTCACAACTGTTTTAAATGGCAAAGTGATGAACAGCCCACAGTGACAGCAGAACGCAGTAATGTCAGCAAAGCTAGAAACAGAGACACTTAAAAAGTCGAAGATTAGATTTTTTTTTTATCCTTTCTGTCTCTGTTTCTCTCTTCTTTTTTTTCACCTTTGTGAATTACACCCCTCGGAACTCGAAAGTCACCCTACTCACCCCCAACTTGATTGGTTTGTACAGTTGCAACCAACATCAGGCCCAACAACAACTTGGGCATTTAGCATTTATCCATTTTGAATCACTTCCTGACCCCCATCTGCCCCAAAATAAAAACCGACAGATGTTCACATAATTGCATTGCATTCTAAAAAGCATTTACATTGTGCCAGAGTGGTTCACATCACCTCTGCTGCTTCACAGCAAGGAGATTGTGGGTTCGATTCCCGTGCATGGGGCTTTTGCACTTTCTCCATGTGTCACGGAGGGTCTGGTTCTGCTCAGGCTGTCTGGCTTCCTATCAGAGTCCAAACACAGGCTTGTTGACCGTGGATGTTTGTCTCCCTATGTGGTGACTCGTCCACTTGATCTTTCTCCTGAAAAGCTCAGATGGACTCCAGGACCCCCACGGCACTGAGTGCGAAAAAAAAAGATGGATATAAAAGATGATTATGATTAGTATTATTATCTATCATTAGAAATGTTCAGGGGTCTCTTCATCAGCGCGAACAATGGCATTCATTTGACGATTCCCTCTTCAAGTTTTTTTTTTTATCCCAAAAAAGTCCATATCTTCATCTTCTATGTCCTTAAGTGATGAGAAAAGTTCATAAAGACATTCTTAAAGCATATATATAAAAAAATAACACTCCTGTCAATCATTTGAGATTTTGTTTTTTTTATTCAGATTTATCAGTTTATTAGATCCCAAAATTAATATGTCACAGCATGCGCTGATAACATCAATCTCTCTGTCCCAGATTATATTCCTTAAAAAAACTGTTTTTTTTTCTTAATGGAAACATCATTCAGTGTGATGTATAAGTTTACTTTGAAGGATTCCTGCTGAGAAAGTGGCATGCATCTTGTGCTGAGGAAAAAACACATCTGTCACAGAAACTTTGCAGCTCCCCTGAAATTTTTTCCGGATCAGGCTCAGTTCAGGATTCACGCTATTTCTGCAGAGGAGCAGATGCGACTTTGATGTCAAAATCCCCGTCAGCCTTCATCTTGCGCCGTGTTACAATTTACAGGCTACAACAAAGGCATGCAGCTGTATTTATAAATGGCCGTGTGCCGCACAGACAAAGCAAAGCAAAGTCTCTTGAAGGCTGAGGGCATCCGGAGCTTCATTAAGTGTAAAACAACAGATGTGATGGCTGATTTCACGCCCCTGTGGAAAGTGAAACAGAGTGCTCTTTGAAACACTGCATCACTGCTGGGGCTCCATTAAGGGGGAGGCTGTCACAAATGGTTTATAAGGTGTCTTCATAGAGACACACACAGAAACACACACACACAGAGAGAAACTATCTGTCAGTTGAAAAGGTGTCTCCTGGTTTAGAAACTTTACATTTCATTAGTTTGACAAAGGTAGCAGTTTGGATGTTTCATCCCTGAATGTCAACACACAAACCAGGACTTGCAGCTGCATCACTGAGACTTGGAATTTAGAATCTTGAGGGGAAAAAACAAAACAAAACCAACAAACAGTAGTTTTCAGTATGGCTGGGTCATGAGGACCCAATCACTGTTTTGTGTTGTTTTGTTTTATGGTCGGATTACATGGGAAGTGATTTCTGCAAGCTGCCCTTGAAAATCATTGGAAAACCAGTACAGAAGTCGCATTTGCAAGCTTGTGAATAAATGTTGCTGCTCAGGAGATATACAAGATGGTGCAGCAGCAGTTAAAGCCCCCCGAATTATATACTTATTTTGAACAAGCATTTCTGAAAAATCAGTACTATACTTTTTCCGGCTCTTCCCATCACCGACATGTGTGCCAACACAGTCAATTCTAGAAATCAGAACACTGTGACATCATGAGGGGTACGCCTATCTTTCCCAGGCCCCTCACAAAAAAAACAAAACAAGCCATCACGGTGTAGCCAGTGTAGCAGTCGACTCCACTCCCCAACATGTGGAAGGTTCAACGCCGACATAATGAAGTACCTTTATCGTGGGAATAAAAGGCACAGAAAGAAGGCGCACTGCTCTTTCCCAGACGGTGAAATAAACCCGGTGGATTTACCAAATGTTCAATTTGGCATGCCGGCTTCTGTTAACTTTTCAAACAGCTACCTGAGTGCTATACAAAAACCTTCTCAGTGGTTTTCAGATGGCATTAGGTCACTGGGGGGGACTGCAGATGGTTGTCAGGAAGTGATTCTAAACGCAGTAACAATGGCCAAGTTTTGTGCTGTTTTGTGAAACGAAAATCGTGTAAATCAAGTAAATCAGGGGACAGACAACGTTCATGTATGTGTGAAATGTAAGCCAAGTCTAGTCTAGTATTTAGCAATGTTTAGTGGCAGCATGGTACAGTTTATGAAATATAACGTGACAATGACACCTCACGCATTGTAACGAAAGTTAACATTTTAAGTGTCTTTATTTATGGCATTTCTAGCATGACCTGCTGTCACTGTGGACTGTTTATCACTTTGCTATTTAAAACAGTTGTAAGCCTGAAGACTCTTGTAAGCCTTCATTTGACTGGCCGTGTAGTCGGAGGTCTGCAGGACCAGTTAATTTGCGATATCGATCGCCTCCACGGCAGGTAAATCGCTCAACTCATTAGAAAAAATCTTTTTTCCGTAAGGTGTAGGGAAGGTATCCAACATGTCCATGTCATCTTTAGCTGGTTACTACTGTGTGTGGGCCCATCTGGGGCTTCCAATCAGTGTTCATGCCCTCCGACTGATTTCTTTGCATCATCTGGATCACGTGACTGCGAATAAGCTATATAGTTGCAAGTAAAATATAAGCACTGCGTGTGTTTCTTCAATGTGACATCTAGTCATAGCCGGACCATTCTTTTTTTCCCACGCATGATGCCAAACTCAACGGACCACTTGTGCGTGAGCTTGTTTCTTCACACTTGCCCAGATGGCCGTGTCTATCTTTAAGATTTCCTGCAACGCAAGGACACGTGAAACATCCGCGCACCTTCCAATGAGCACTAGTTTCCTCAGTGGAGCAGACCAAGGTGAAAACTCTGCAGAAGGAAGTGCAGAGTATTGGTTGGTGGCACACCTACCATTAGCGTGACCCCACGGGTGGCCGGCGGCTGCCGACGGGGGACACCTGTGGTTTCCTGCGCTCGTTACCAAATGCAAAGGTCTTTAACGGTGTCCTTCTGGCACTGGGACGAAAAAAAAACCACGTGCACACTTCTGTAAAGTGTCGCAGTCAGTCAAAGCACGTTCTGTACAACGTGTGCAACGTGTCCCATGCTGGCAGAGCTCTTTTGAAACGTTCACAGCCCCCAACGTACCTGTTCACAGAGGCCGCTGATCAGGCAATTAGAAGAGCGAGCAGCAGAAATCACATCGCCGCGCTTCGGCATTTGATGGCAGGATGGAGTTTGAGATGCATTAAGAGGAGCCAATCCTCTCCGCCAGAGAGGGGTCAGACTGATGCAACACTGTAAACAAGGCTGCTTATATCCACCATGGAGCCGCTGCGCCGTAATGATGTCGCCGGTCCTCGCAGACAGGACTTTATTGACTCTGTCACCGCGCTAATTGTAATCCCAATTCAAAGTACGCGCAGACGTGCGGAGGCGTTGGGAATTTCACTGTCCTTAATGGAAATTGACTTCATTTGTTAAAACAGCAATGAGGGCACCTGTGTCGCGTCACAGACGTCACTTTATCAGGTGCGACTTGCTGGCACAGGACTCAAATGAGGTGAAATTTACCGAAATTCACTGTTTTGTTTTGTTTTCCTGGGTTTTAAAGTACTGTAAACAATTGGAGGGTTTTTTTTTTTATTGACTGGGATCTGAGTGCCGACCCTCTTATGTTTTGGCACTTTAGCGAATGGCACGTTGCCTTTTCAGAGTGGATACAACACACTGACCTAATCGCTTATTATGCTTTCAAAGGCGAGTGCGCGGTAATTTCATCCCTTTGGAGAGTAAGGGCGGTTTAACGGACAATTTCTCAGTATCATGCTAATCAATCACTTTTGCAGTGCATTACAGCGAGCAAACTTTTGCCACGCGGCGTGCAGCGGGATTTAGATAGAGGAGAGCCTGCCTTTTATGGTTCTTTTTTTTCAACCTTACATCAGTATTTGGAGAAGAGGTTTCGATGGTTTCACCAGCTGGACAAACACACATGTCCATTAAAGCTAACGTGGAGAAAATTGATCTATTCTATGAACGGTCTCGCCCACTTTAAAAGCAACTAAAGCGCGTTGAAAGGGGGGTGTTTGGATCTCGAACCTGAAATCACTGAGCTGCAGTTAATTAAGCAGGTGCACATATTGTTCGGCGAAACGGCACTTTGGCTCTGGCGAGTGTGCGAGTCCCCCGGAACGAGCGCACGTCACATCTCAGGGACCCATTTAAAAATGGCCCCGAGGTGCTCCACCCAATATGAACTGCCCTTTAATTACAGCAGGCTGCCGCCCGCCGCCATGCAAGCACTTCCAACCGCGAGCTAATGTGACACCTGTCACGTTGCAGTGCCGACACGATGATGGTGTGAAACTTGAAACCACGGTGATCGAGATGACGGCTACACTTGACAGCATAAGCTGGAAGAAGGAGATCGAACCCGCAAACGTTCCACAGTCGCATTTGGCGCTGTATTTTTCTTAAACATCGCAACGCTCTCATATAAGGTCCCTGCCAGAATTACTTATTCCACATGCATAATCCAAATCCACACCATTTCAGACTTTCCACTCTGGATTCTGTGCATATTTATCTCCCCTGATACATATTCAGCATTCCAGGCCACTGTGCGAGTCTTCGCGCCGCTCCCATGCAGCCCAAATCAATCGGATTTGACCGGATTTCCCCTCCCATCCAACCATAATTCCAGCCCACCTCCACCCCCCGCCCCCAAACATGTGTTCTACGGCCCCCGCGCTGAAAGACAATATACTTGGAGGGAGACACGCTCAAATAAAGACACGTTATCCTCTTCTTTTGGGGGCATATTGCACATTATGACAAAAGATTGGCTTTCTTCAGCTTTCATCTGCCATTCTGAGAGGGGTGGCGGGGAGTGGGGGGGTGATTACCCGTTGTCATAACGGGAGGATGCATGTGTCTGCTTTATGCATTTTCTCCTTTTTCCCAATATGTCTTCTTTGTGCTTTTTTTTCTATTTTAATAACATCTTATGAATTATTGCTTCTGATCACAAGCCAAGCAGGGGTTGCTCTTGGCTCGCACAGTGGGGAGAAATAATGAGGTGCTGTCTGATCTTATGGGTGGGCAAGGTATTTATTATTTTATTAATTATTATTGTTATTATTATTACTATTTGTTCCTGGTTGAGATGTAGCCACAGAAAAGTGAGCGAGATGATGATGAATTATTCACTAACGCTTCTAAAATACGAACAGGATCGCTCGGAATAATTCCAGGGTTCGGATCGAGGCAGTAAACACGCCTCGCGCCTACAGGGGTGCGAATGTGATTTCCCTCCCCTCCTTTTTGGGTGCAGCATGACCCGACACCCCACCTCCATCCCTCCATCCCCCCCTCCCTGCTGATGCAGTATCTTCCCATCTCAGGGTATCATCACAAACACCCTCGCCGCGCCTCCCTAACACCCTGCTTATCTCTCTCCACCTCCGCCGCCTCCTCCTCCTCTCTGAGTTAAAAGGAAAGAAAAGAAAACACCCCTCCAACCCCCCTCATTATTATTTTTGGCGCAAACAGCTCGGCGGATGCAGCCCAACGTGACATCACGCTGCTGCAGTGCCGCGCTGCCCATGAAAGGTGTCAGCCGTTTCCTGTGATACAAAGACATCAGTCCGGTGGCCACTTGGCTCCCGCTTCCAAGACATCATGGCGTGACAGCGCGCCTTCGTTTGCGTCTGCATCTCGCGCTGGTGGACGTCCGCAAAGGAGGAGGCTTCTGATTCTGATTCTCCGGGACGCTGCAAGGTTTTTTTTTTTTGTTTTTTGTGTGTGTGTGTGTGTGTGTGCGCGCGCGTGCGTGCGTACGACCTCCTCTCTTCTCCCTTTGCTGCCGCTGCCTCATCATCCCCGTCCGGACAGACGTTGGAGCGCGTCGGGCGGTGCACGAGAACTCAAGTGATCGCACGCACCGCACGGGCACGCGTGGTTGTTGGTTGAAGGAGGAGATCGAGGAGGAAAAAAGGGGGGACGGGGGTTGAGAGAGAGAGAGAGAGAGAGAGAGAGAGAGAGAGAGAGAGAGAGAGAGAGAGAGAGAGAGAGAGAGAGAGAAGCCCGGTAAGCAGGTGCCGGTGCACGGGTGGGATTCCTTCAATGCGCTTTTCCGGAGGGGAAGTTATCAACACGCACGGATTGACGGATGATGGAAGAGGGGACGCGCACGGGAAGCGGTCGTGATAAGTGCGCCGCGCTGCTGCTGCTGCCGCCGCTGCCGCCGCCGCTCGGATGTTGACTTTTCCCTCCCGACCTTCGTGGTTATCGCTGCTGTTATCTTCGCCATCATCAGTGCAACTATGACGGTTATTACACCGGCTTAGATTTGGTTTTTTGTTTTTTTTCTTCCGGGCGCGAACTTGACGCCAGAACCCGCCGCCAGAGGCTTCCGCTCCTTCCAAGAGCTCAATCCGCCGGCTTGGACAAGAGCCCCAGACTGCAGTTCTTCACGGCTCAGACACGATCTGCCTCCCTTCTCAGCAGCGCGTAACGAGCCGTATTGTACATTTTTAATCCTCCGTGTTTGCGCGTCACTATAGACCGCCGTCAGGCGTGGGACTCGGTGGGAGCACGCAGCGGTTTTATTTCCAAAGAAGAAGAAGAAGGAGAAATCAAAGCCTGCGAACACGACTCGGACATGAGCCTCGGACTCTGCTGAGTGTTTGGGATTTTTTTCCCCCCTTCCCTCCTTGTGCAGGGGAGGTGGTGGATTCGGAATTCCATCTTTTCCCACCTCGCAATAGGATCCTACTGGGATTTTTTTTTAAGTTGTAACCTGGATGTAGAGCCGACCGCCCCACCACCACCATCATCATCTGATACTGACACTTGAGCGGCTGATTGTCGCTTCACAGCGTCCTTCGGATTTTCATTTCTTTTCAGTTTTATTCCCACCCCCTCTCCGCGTCTCACGCCGGCGCCACGAGACTCTTTCAACGCGAGAATTTGGAATTAAAGTCGAGCCCTCGTCACCGGCTTGGGACTCGTTGTTGACGTGAGCGCGCGGATCATGTGCGGCCGCGTCAACCCTCGGGCATCTGCTGCGCTATTAGTCCCACTTCTGGTAAGTAAGTCGGTCCGCGGTGGAGCCCGTGGCAACACCTGCACCTGGCACCAAGTGCAGAAGAGCATGCAAATAATATGCTGCAAAACACAATGTGGAGCAAGAGGCCTATCTATCCATCTATCTATCTATCCATCTACACTGAGTGCATGTGACCCGGGCGTGTCTGCGCCGTCACATCGGCCAGTCCAGGACTCTTCACCATCATTAGCAGGATCAGTGAGATTCTCCTCATCAAGGCGTTTATTGCACAGGGTGTCTGTGGGAGCAGCGGGCAGCTCGGCCACGCAGACCCCCGCGGCAATAAGTTGTTAGTGCCGACCCCCCCCCCTCTCCCTCTCCCTCTCTGCCGCCCTTTGAGGTGATTTTTAAAGAGCAAAGCATCACCACTGATGAGCCCTGTTCTTGTGGGGAGGGCAGCCTGGCCTTGGCAGATTGCGCCGCCGTCGCCTTTGGGCTGTCTTTTTTTTTGTGTGTGTGTGTGTGTTTTGGACAATCGGCTAAGAAGGTTTAGAGACGATGGCGGGATGCAGAGAAACACGGATGCAGCGTGATAACAATCTCGCAGGCTTTGTGAGACAGGATGCTCCAGATTACATTGGCAGCCGGAAATTCTTTCTTCTTCTTTTTTTTTTTTAGCCTCCCCCTCATCAGCGGGCTGAGCCGTCCCCCACGTTCAACTCTGCATATTTTTATCTATTATTTTTCAAATAAGTTTGTGACTAAATGAGGCACGTGGGTTAGAGGCCCCCCCCCCCCCAGCCGAGGTCAAACGGCGGAGGAGGGGTGGGGGGGGTGGTATCGCCGTGGCGGTGGCAGACCTGGCAGGGCCGTAAATCTGTTAAATTGAGGTGGGGTGAGAAGTCAATATGCTTACACTGAAGTCAAAGCGAGCATCCCTCACGTTGCTGGGCTTTATCCACGTAATTCCTCCCGAGACCCCCCCCACAGGCCCCCCAGCCCCCCGGGAGGAAGATTTAGGTGCTGCTACGCCAGGCCGTGCACAGAGGGGGTTGCTGCAGCGAGGCACCAGCTACTGAGCGACTGTACGCACCCTGCTTTCCCTCCCCTGGTGAGCCTCGGGACTCCGGGTTTCGCACGTCTGCGCGGCCGTTTCCTCGCAAGCTGTCTGCTGACGTTAGAGCGCGCGACGGAAAGACGGAGGTGGTCGCGGGCTCTCGGCGTCGCTCCGTATTCCGACGGACGCCTCCTCTATCTCGGAGCGAGGAAGAAAGGAGAAAAAAAAATAAACCCACAAACCTTCCTGCACATGTCACGTCGATCTCCTTTGCTCTGTGCTCAGGGGCCCCGACTACCCAGCGATGTTAGCTTCTGTTGTATCCGCAGGAGTGGAAAGAAACTCCTGCTCAGATTGGATAACGCCGGGCGACGTGATGTTTTCAAGTCAGTTAGCCGCGTCGGAGAGGTAATTCAAATCAGCAGAGGCCGTGGACGTGTTTCCGCGTCTCGTTTTTATGGTTGCAGGAAGTGATTGTCAGGTGTTTGGCGTGTTAGTGGGTCTCGGGACGTTGATATCGCGTGTTTGCTAATAATCCCCTAATGAAATTGGGGATTACGACCGCTCGAAAAGGCCGTACGTTATCGCCGACGCCTCCGTGTTTTTAACGATTCCACTGCAGGGCGAGCTTGCAGGGATGGGCGGGAGGGCGAAATCATACCTCAGCAAGTTATGCGCGAGGAAGGGAAGTGACGGTGGCTGGCGTGCAGAGGTGTCAGCTTTCCAGGGCTGCAGACTCTAGGCCCGGATTAATGGGGCCTCTCTGCCTCGGCGCCCTCTTGCATTGTGTTACAGCAGCCGATGTCATGTGCCGGCATGATGACATCAGGTCCAGTGCAGGGTTATCGCCCACCGCAGGGATGAAAGAGTAGCACCTGGTATTGATCCGTACGCACGCGCTCAAAGCTGGTGGTATAAATCCGTTTTGGTTGTCTGTTCGGGACTCATATGTATTCCTCTCCAGCTCTGACTGTTTTGGTCTGCAAAGAGGCTGCAATTAACAAGGGTTTTTCATCGTTTTCACGGCCAAACAGTTAAATGTTTTATCCATAAAAAAAGTTCTCCTTTAATTCATAAAAGACCCTGAGAAACTCAGGCGAGTGCGATGACTGCGCTATTTAATTGCGTAGGTCCAAAATGTGAAGTTAAGGTTTGACTTTTCCAAGTCAATACCGAAAGTTTAACATGCACGCGTGCATTTTGGAGTATTCCATCCAAGGTTTGTGGAAATGCTAAAAGCTATACTTGTAACCAGGTATTCTCAACCCCTCCCAGATTACCCATGGTGCAAAGCAAAATACCCAACAGGACCAAAACAATAGATTAGTAGTCAGTCGAGGTCTTCAAAAGATTCCAGCCTTGTTTGGTAAAAGAAAACAACAACAACAACACTACCAACCCTAACACAGAAATCACCTTTGTCTTGTAAGTTCCCATGGAAACCATGTATTTTGTTTTTGGCTTTGCAACTGACAGTTATGTTAGTTAGCATAGTTTCACACTTCACGTTCATTACTACATTTCATTTACATTCAGATGAAAACCAGGCCGATGCTCTGCGTTACAGTCAAGCAATGAGGAGTCGGAGTTTCCCAATGTTCGGATCCTCGAAATTCTGCCTGCAGCTCTTGAAATTGAGCATTAGAAGGTTTCTGAGTGAGAGAGCGACTTGCACATGTGACCCAGTATCTCTGAATTTGCATTACAGGGTGCCGCCGTTCCGCTAACAGTCTTCAGCTTCGTTTATTTATTTTGCACAAACAAGTCGTAATGGTGCTAAATCCCTTCTCACCTGCTCGACCTCAACCAGGAAGTGCTTAATGATGAGCCCGAGTGTCGCGCACCCTGCGGTTGACTGTTTGCCTCGGAAAATACGGCGGCATTCATTCGAGAGAAATTTTGTGTGTGATTTGCGTACGAGTGCCAAGGCAAGGTAGGCATAGTAAGCGACTAATTGTCTTGCAGACGGCGCTATTTAAATAATGGTAAAACACAAGCCCACACAGCAGCCTGATTAAATCCGTCTGCCATGCTTGGAAGGGAAGACGGTTGCTGCCGATGCAGAGGCCCAGGATGGTGAGCTGCTGCGCTCCCTGCAGAGCTGCACAGCCTCCGGATGATTGATTACTTCCAGGCCCAACACCTGCATCAGCCCAAGCGGCTCCTTCTTTGCTGCTCGCATTCCTATGTCCCCTTTAAATACTTGGGCCGCCGTCGCCTCGCTTATCTTCGGAATTCCGGGCTGCGCGCAACGCCAGTAAAAGGCGGCAGAGCTCAAGCAGCAATTAAGGTTTTATTTTTGTTCTTCTTCTTCTTTATCAGTCAGCACAATGAGATGGATGTTTCTCCTTGGGCAAGTCAATTACTTAGTCTTCAAGATGCATGGAAAAGTTTGAGGAATAGTGTAATTACTCGTCACCAAAGAGGAGTCACCCAACAAAGCACAGAGGCAATCAAACGTGTGCCGTGAGTGCTTTAATATGTTGTGCGAAAAACAAAAACAAAAAAAAAAAAAGCAGTGATGCAATGATGGCACTCAACGCTGGAGGAAACGGATATGAATGATGTATGGGGCATCTGTAGGTGTGAATTAGCAAGAAATAGCGACCGATCGTCTGTGCAGCAGAGTTCATGGGATACAAACCTAAATAAACATGCAGCATGTTTTTGATTCACTCAGGAGTGTAATTGGCTTCAATGCAGTGATTAGTGCCGGCTATTTAAGTTCGTGCATGGGAGAAAAGCAGTGTATCGCACCCTTGCGCGCGTGCAAGCCAAAGATGTCTGACGCTAACGTCACTTTGCTCGTTTTGAGGCGACTGTGTGTGACTTGTGTCGTCCTTGTCTTTGGGCTCGTTACCTTCCCAGAGTTTAGATTTGCTGGTGGCATGCTGACAGCAACACAGGCAGCATGGTGTAGCGAGTCGGCTAATGAGCCTCATTATGTACCAGAAGTGAAGGAGGCTGTTGCTTGTATCGATCCGGCTAGGATACCGCTGTCTGTGCAGCACACACGAAAATATTTCTTAAATAAATTAAAGCAAGCCAGGTATCAGACTTTGAAATCTGTCTGGAAACTGCAATCTGGACCTTTTATTTTGCTTTTTCGTGGTGTGGTTTGCACTGACAGGAAGCTAACACATTCCCACTTGCCGCTAGCGCAACGGTTCCGTGCCTCTTCTGACACTTTTAGCTCGTCACGTCTGAGTAATGCATCTAAATAAGGAAAGCTGTCATTTACTGTCACAGAGCGCCACTCCGCGATCGGGGTAGCGCCACCCGCCCACCCGCTCACCGCCGCTAAGTGCCTGTTGTTTGGTCTTGACAATGACTGATAAAGCGGATGGGTGCGACGCCAATAAGTGCAGGCCGCTTAAAGAGCGACCTGCTTGGCGCCCTGTGACGAGAGTCACATCATCTGGAGCGAAGCGCCGCAGCCTGTGACCGAAAAGGTACAATAAACGTCTTAGCGTGGAAAAGGGAAAAGGCCAAAGAGTCGCTTCACAGACACTAGCTTCCTCTGGCATGGAGCGAGGGACGGGAGGGTGGGAGGGGCGGATATGGAATTTCCATTAGATCTGTATGGATCACAGAGCCCCGATCCGTCGCGCAATGCTGGCGGTGCGTTGCACGATATCCCACATCCAGCAGCGAGGCCGTCCCTCTTTCCAAAACACTCGTCAGTGACCTGCTGCGGAGAAGGTGGTGCTCATGCTGAGAATAATTTATGTACATCAATTGTCTTTTTGCACAAAAATATATACAGGTATATATGTTTTGGCTTATGTATGTCTAGATAGTTGGTCTCAGGAGGTCAATGCATGAAATTCCATTGGCCAATACGCACTGCTGTGCAATTTTGGTAATAGCTATAAAAGGAAGTATAAGGCTGTGTCCGAATTCACCCCTCTACTCACTATATAGTGCACTGTATACGTCATTTTAGAGTGGTGCCCGAATCCTGAGTAGACATCTATATAGTCCACTCAATGTATCTCACAATGCATCGCTAAAAATAGCTTATAATCGATGCTCACTAACCCGGCTGTATATCCCATCATGCACTGTGCTCATGCTATTCTATTGGTATCTATTGGTAGAAAAGATTAGATTAGACTGAATTGAGGTTAAGTTGAACTTTATTGATCCCAAATTGGGAAACTACACATGGCAAGAAAAGGCGAGTGTTATGCTTATATGTGTAAATTCATTTATACATTTAATTCTGAATAATATATTTAACACCACCTGCCAACGGGACATTTTAATAATGCGACTGCACTAACTGCGCCAAGGGTATTGTCCAAAAGCGTTGTTTTTAATTTGGCTAATGAGTGCCCTATATAGTTAGCTACCTATAACTCCCCCTATATAGGAAGTAGGGGAACGAGTGGGTGATTTCAGACAGTCTGAGTCTGAGATGTGCAGCCAGCCAGTCAGTCAGTCGGCCGGGACGGGAATATCGCTGCTGGCACCTGTCTCCCTCTCCGGCCACGTCTGAGCAGCACCCCCCGCCAGCGCGGTGGCAGCTTTTAACTGAGTGTGTGTGTGTGTGTGTTTCTCTTGCTTTTTCTTTTTTTGTAAGAAAAACGGAATCAAAGAGGAAACAGCGGACCGAATACAGAGGAGAAGGCGTCCAGCGGCGCCGCTCGCCGCAGCCTCTCGTCGTCCGGTGTTTATCTGAAGGTGACATTGATTCAGATCAGGCTTTCAGGGAGCCGCATTTGGTCATATTGATCAATATCTCCCTGCCAGGGCAGCATTTCCCCTTGGCTCTTTGAGAGAAAGCCAATTAAGAAGGGGTTGGTGGTGGGTGGGTGGGGGGGCACGTTCTCTCGTAAAGAATTTCAAACGTGCACCAAACATTATCTTCCCCACAGTGCCATTAAACAATGCATTAGGAAGCTTCTCTGATTGCGCAGCACCTCCATCTCCAGGTCCTTCCTCTCCGCACCCCCAGCCGTCGGCCGGAGAAGCACCCGGGTGAAAAAAGACGACGCCGGGCGTTTAATCTGCAGTTCGGCGTCTTGATTCTGAGAGGCTGCGTCCAACCGCCGTGTGCCACTGTGATGGAAAATCATTCTGTCCTCGCTTATTGACTTGTTTGTCAGAAAGTCGTATGCCGGTTGGGCTGCGGCAGCCTTGTCGGAGACGTCCAAGTCTGCCTCCTGTTAATGGCCACAAGATCTCCCGAGGCATTAACTATTCTAGTGGAGTTAACGGTTAAAAGCTTCAACCTTCACATTGTTTTTTTTTCCTGTTCGGTTTGATTGTCTGGCGCACGGCTGCTTTTAAAACATGAAGCCTGCGAAGAAAATCCTCTCACGTTTTCCATTAGGATGACTTTCCTCTCTCTGGTTTTTTATACATGTTTTTCAAAGATGGTTGTGAAAAAACATTTTATCACCGCAGTCGCTTCTTCCACTATCTAATTGCGTGAAGCTCAATCTTTTCAATGCTTAATCTAAATGTTATGGCCCTGCTAATCAGGGCTTTTGGGGGAATCTCAGTCTCCTCAGTCTTCTTGTCCCTTCATTTCCATGAGGGAAGATTTCATTGTTGAAATGGAGAGGCTTTTATTGATCGCTGTGTAATGAGGCTGACCAGTCGCAGAAATTTCACCGCTTGCAAGGCCTCAAAGAAACAGCTGCCGATGTGTTTCCACACGTTTGGCTCAAATCCATGTAGCAAACTCTGCTTTGGAGCAGGAGGGATTCTTTTTTTTCTTTTTTTTTTTTCTTTTTTAACATTTATCTAAAACGCTCTGGCTTCTTGATCATTTCTTGCCTCGACTGTCTCTTTTTCTGCCTTGGCTCTGGATAATTTCCAATTGCCATTTTGTCTCCTGAGAGCAGGAGCAGCGTCCCCCAAGTTGAAATTTTGAACGATTTTCGCAATTTACGCAATTGTGAAGGTTAAAACGACTGCCTGACGATTGACCGTCTCTTTAAATTGTGTATGTGAAATCATGTAGCTAGCCAGTGTGATGAAGGCTCGGTTGCGGGCCTTGTTTGTTTTTGGCCGCGGCTCTTCTGAAGTTAGCAGTGCAGCACATTGATCAGCACATTATTACACATGCATGAGCAGGAGGACACTTAAGCTGGGTGGATTTCTTGCTGACGCCGTAGCTGGATTCCGAGAGATCTCCCTCTCAGATCGTTTGCTGGATATTTCTTTCTGGGGTTCGCTCGTTGCTCGGCTGTTAATTACAGGAGCCGTTGCCAGTGTGCCGTCTTCGGTAACGAGTTCATTTCTGCAATACTTCATTTTGCTGGTATTTATGGCTGTGCTTGTGCGGGATTGATTTTTATTTGCTCGTTGTTGTTGCTGTTTTGTTTTGTTTTTTTGCGTCCCCTGCCTCCTCCGCTGTTGCCCGCTGTATAAATTGCACAGCGCATTGTGTTTCCATGCACACACAATGAATGCATTAGCCTTCTATAAGCTCATTATATAGGCTCTTTTAAGGGGGGCTTGCTTGTCCTGCGAGTGACAGTATTGTGGTGCATCTGCTGGTTTGTGTCTTTAATCTTCTGTGTTTTTCCAAACCCGAGGCAATTCAGACCCCATTACCTATGAGCCCCCCCCACCGCCAACATGGGAGAGGGAAAAAAAAAATACCTGGTGTTTTATCCCAGGGCCCTCCCAGTATTTCATAACTAATTATGAACAATACTTGCACTTATATAACAACTCTATTTTTACATTTTTCTGTGACAGGAAGTGAAGCACGGCGAGCGACGGAGATTACAGCGGGAACTTATGTGCGAAAAAGAAAGCAAGCGCTGATCATACGTTGTGGTTTCACAATTTCATTGGGTATTGTTTTGTTGTTTGTTTGTTTGTTTTCTTTGTGCATTAATCGCAACACTGGCTTAATTTTTGCACAGTTACACTGTGGCTGAACTTGACGCCCCTCAAATGCGTCATTTCATTGTTTGTGTTTTGCCTTGTGACGACTCCACATGCACCCAATTGTGAATTTGCTATCTTTTCTTTGTGTCTGTT
Organism: Thamnaconus septentrionalis; assembly: GCA_009823395.1. NCBI lineage: Eukaryota > Metazoa > Chordata > Actinopteri > Tetraodontiformes > Monacanthidae > Thamnaconus > Thamnaconus septentrionalis. Next base: position 14,628,315 of record CM020510.1, on the reverse strand, counting down.
GAGAGTTCAGCTATATTAGCGACATTCACATTTTTCAGTCTATTTTTCTTGTTTAAGAATAAATACAAAAACAGCACATGTTGACAGCACCGGCTTTATCGCTGTTGAACAGCAGCCACCTGTGTCCTTATCTGCTCAAGGATGCTCTCATGCAGTCCGACAACATTCCCAACAGTTTATTTCTCCACTCCTCCTACTACAGCGTCTATATTGCGACGCGCGTCTGTTTCGTGCTCCGTCTCTGCGCCCTCTCCGTCAGAAATGCTTCAGTCTCAATAATGCATCAGCCGTACGTCCATATGCAGCATTAGCGATGGTGCAGCGCTCCTGCAGGTGGGTGACCTCAGCTTTGACCATCCAGCCGGCTGCTTCTCTAATAGGCTTAAAAAGCGTCGGCTGCATTAAAGTATGACAGGAAGAGAAGCCGGATTCTGACCCGACAGCGTTCGGCCGTCTGCCTCAGATCCGGTACTCCGCGTTGTCGTCGTGGTTTTGATCGCGACTGTTTGGTGCTTTTGGTCTTGGTGGCAAAGCCTCTCACGGCGATTGATGCTCCAGTGATTGATGTTGCCAGATTTCAGCAGTATTTAGAATCCACTTGCACAAAGGGTTTGGAGGGTGCAGTGGCTCGCGATGCACCTTCAAGGTCATGCCGCATCAGTTCCTTCCTCGTGGGAAAATGATTCTTCAGTTTGGGAGGTCTCAGCTGGGCGTGGCTGCATTTGGTATGCTGCGCACTCGCTGTTTCTCTTCCCCCGTAGTGGTGCGTGCGTGTGGGCATGCCTTTGTGTGTCTGTGTGCACGCTCGCACTCGGATGTGCTGCCTTCTCTTATGCTGATTGGTCGGGATCCAGTTCCTCTGACTTCTGCCATCTCCTACACTGCTGGCTGCCCTGCTGCTGCTGCTGTACGCTCATCAAGTGGTCGGAAATTTTGTGTCTAACTTGATGTGACCTGAGCTTGGAAATGTGAATATCAAAGTATCTGTGTTCATTGGCATTCTAATAGCAGCAGCAAGTAGAAGTTTCCTTCTGTTTTCACTCTTGAGTTCAATTGGGTTTGGTAATGATTGTCTTTTTATTTTTTATTTTTTAGCCTGCAGACAGTAAACACTGCTACTTTGGACTATGGATGACAGCGTCGTGTCACGTCATGTTCAGGTTTCTCCCTTGTCTAACTCCAGCCTCCAGGCTTGTTGGGAGTCTTTTCAAGACGCGGATAACATTGACAAAAACCGCCAGTGGAAATGTCGCTGTATGCGCCGCGGTCACTGTGGCTAGCTGAGCATGTCACCCCGCTTGCTGATGCATACATGGATGTCTGTTTAAAGGAATGCATCACTGTGTTGATCCCGTGCACCACTTCAGACTCTACAGGTCAGCGGAATTCTGCAAGTACAAACAGTTTGCTGCCAACGCCGCCGCTGTTGTCTCAATTATGCAAACCGCACCGTGCGGCTCGGGCGGCTCCGGAAAGTTGTCGGCTAAATGCACGACATGCAAATTGTAATGCTGGGTGGTAAATTTTTTAAAAAGAAATGGGAATTTTCTTCCAGAAGTACACATGTTTTTGCTCGCCCTTACAAATTTAATACCCTACCCAGTAAACAGCGGGTTTAAAATTGCAAATCTCTCTTTTGAGTCCAATTTTGCAACCCTTTGATTTTATTTTTACATTTTCCTCTTCCTGTTTTTTTTTTTTTTTTTTTTTTAACTTACGTAAGGCAAATCAGCCAAGGAACGAGCGGTTTGGCATTCCACGCTCCGCACCGGATCTCCCGTGACGTGCAGAGTTGTCCGGAGGGGTCCGTGCACTGCGGGCAGGTCGGTGACATTGACTCGCACAAGATCGGACGTGGCACAACAAAAGCTAAACCATCTCAAAACCAGCAACTGTTGAGGGAAAGACGGCAGTGACATTAGAGCCCCCCCCCCCACCCCTCAGCGAGCCTCCCTGTCAAGACGCATCGGTGCACGGCGGCCGAAACACGTGTCAGCGACGAGGAAGACGGCCGCCCACAGAAGGTCACGTTTACGCAAAATGACATCAAAGTCTCGCAGTTTAATTGCGGCGCTTTCAGCGATTGAGCGTCTTTCAACAGGGACAGTTAGCTTTTTGCCCTTTTCGCGGAGACAAGCCGGCGATTGGTAATGTACTTTGATTAACTCCGGTTCGATGAGGCGATTTGATCAGGCTGACAGAGCGCGTCTTCTCATGCGGCGACCCGACGGATGACGACTGGCGTGTCTATCGACCAAAAGTGCCTCGTTCAATGGCGGCCAAGACCGGCGGCGTGAGACAGACCTTGAAAGCGTGTCGGCCTCCTCACGGAAGGATGGATGGATGGTTAAAGACTCGGGGCTCATCCGGGCAAGAGCTTCACGTGCCATTTAACAGCGGCAAGGTGGGAGGAGGTGTGCTGTGCCTTTGACTTTTCATAAAGGTGTTGGCCCTTGACCTTGGTTTTTAATACCTTTAACTCACTTCATTTTTTTTTTTTTAAGTAAAGGAAGGAATTGAATCGTTTGCATGAACTTAAAAAGGTCGGCCTTGATTCAGCACTCGGGTTGGTTCAGCGCCGCCGTTCCTCAGGGTGAGTGCTTATCTCGCGATCCTCCAGGACACTTTACCGCTTCATGTGCTTTCACTTTCCCCATTGATTATTGCCTCAGTAAAGGAGGTCGCGTTTTCACCCGTGCACATTTGTTGGTTGGTTTGTTTGTTTGCCAGCAGGATTACGGGGAATCAAATAAATGGATTTCGACCAAACTTTTAGCAGAAAGGCCGCGTGCAAAGGCCAAGAGAGACCCGCTGGAAAGTTTGGCAGCAGTCTCGAGGGAGAGGCGGCTTCTCTTTGGATCTTTTCAGCTCTCTAACATGCCATTTAAATGAGTTCTGGTTCTGGTAGTAATACTAACAATGAGTTGATGTGGATTCATAACAAGATCAGGGATTCGCCCAACGCTTTTGCTAGTGCGCAGTTTTTAGTGCTGATCTTCCATAATAAAGTCATAACAATTCATAATAAAGTAATAATTATTCATGATCATTATTAATCATGATTGATACATTTAAATGAATAATTTTAGTGATCAAGATATTCTTAGATGAAGATGCTCAGCAGCTACGAACAACATGTACCCACATTAAAATCAGCGAATGGAATAAAAGAGACAAATCAGAAAACTTGGTGTGCAGTGGCACAGACTCGCTAATGCCAACCCCTTCCTCATCCTGCACTGGTTTATGTGTGACCGTAATGACTTGTAGTGAACTGATTTTCAATTTCAATGGAGCCAAGTGGGAAAGCCAAAGTCAGTGTCACGAGCTGCCGGCTTTAGTGCTTTAATAAAAGGGCTGTTGGACCTCGACGGGGGTGTGCACCCTGCTTAGTGCAATTCTGGTGACTGTACTAATTGAAAAAAGCAAGGTCTCCTTTCCACTGGGTAGATCACAGGGACCTTTTGGCCTGCTGCTAATCAGGCCCATTACTATTTAAAAGGGAACATTTGCATTTCAACAAATCGATAGATAGTTCAGTCAACATTAGGACGTGTAAACTACAAAGTGCCCCTAGCATTGGCCCAAAGTGACAAGTATTTAATCATCTACGCTAGTGGATGATGCATTGATCTATATATACAGCTACAACAGGCAAAGACATCAGTTTAGATAGTTCTGCCATGTTTACGTAAATTCTCACAAAGGAGCTTGTCCTCTAATCTTTTCAACAGAATGCCTTTTTTTACGACACGGTGAAGAACCTCTGAAATGTTCGCCGCTCAGGAAAATCTTCCACCGATCTCATCTACGTGTCGAAGATAACACCCCGCCCCATTGTTGCAATGTTAATTTAGGCAGCCTCTCGCTCGCTCCCCGCCGCCTCTCCGTCGTATTTATCCCTCCGAACAAAAGCAACTGGCATTTGTCAGGATTTCCGCACGCGAGCTCCGCGCTGAGGTAAGATTTTAATCTCGTGAATAACAATTATTGACTCGACGTGGCCTCGGTCGCTGCGTCCCACCCTCCGTCTGCAAAAACTGCCGTCGACTATGCAGACTAATTAGAAGAAAGTTGCCGGTGAATACGGCAGATGGGGGAGGGGGCTTTAAACGGTTGCCCTCTGCACCCCGGCGCGCACCGGATGATTGGGAGCTGCTTTGTGGGAGCCCGTCTCCGAGGAAATAAAGCGGCGGTTCAGGATGAAACGGAGATAAGGTATTAGAAATCCTCTGTCTGAAAACGCGTATGGCATTAGCTCAGTGATAGCAGATGGATACCCCTTTGATCCACAGTTGGAGAGGAGAAGTTGATTGAGTGCCTGTGATGAGGCGCTCAGCGCTTGCGCTTCGGCAATTGTGCCGCCGACCGTGTTTTCAGGGCCGCTCGCTCGCGCTCATTGCAAACGGTGGTTCCGGCGGGGCTTTGAAAATTAATGACAAGATGTGCTTCTGTCTGCGTCTTTTTCGCCTCGCTAATGCCGCCGTCGTGATGCCGTTCTAAATGTGGAGCTGTTACGTAAAAAGGGGCTGAATGCTATAATAACGTTTGATCGTTAACGCCAGGGCGGCAGAGAACATTGTGTTCCGTTAAGACACGAGGCGCGCGAGGTTGAGAGTCAATCAGGGGCGGCTGAGGAGTTCCCGGGTGTCTTCGCACGAGGTGTGTGTGTGTGTGTGTGTGTGTGTGTGTGTGTGTGTGTGTTTTCTTTTAATTGCAGGTCCACGGGAGTTTGTTTCGGGGTGTTAACTTCGATGGGCAATTTTGTGTTGTTGTTTTTTTGGCACTCGACTCGGCTAGAGAGTGTTGGCACAGCACTAGTCGTCATCCATCCCTCAGAGACAAGATGGGCAACAAAACAAACTTTTGTTTTCACTTTAAACAAAACTCAATGCTTTCAAACCTGAAACCGCCCGTCCAAGGACGAAAACCCTGTCGGCTGCCTCAAAGTGAGCGGAATTTAGCGGCAGCTTTGAAAACAAACACAAAAGCCACCGCGTTTAACGCGCGGCATCTGGTGCGCGGCTCAGCCGCCTCCTTAACCAGGGTGTTTCTCGACTCCTGTCAGAGGGCATCACCTCGGTGCCAAGACAAGTGTAAGATTATCACGTGCGCTATGTCAGCGCTTTTCATTCCGAGTTGCTCTGAGATAAACGTGCGCTGTGTATCTGCTTGGTTTAGACACACTGCTGGTATTTGGAAGAGACGCTTTGCAGCCTTGTTATAGCCATCATCTCGTATCAAAGAATCATGTAAGCTTAGCACTAATGTATTCCATTTGATAACGCGTAATCCCAGCGTTAGCGGAACGCTACGTATCTCTGTCATGTGGGTGGGGTGTGATGGTAATATGCCACACCATTATAAAACAAATGAAAAAAAGTCTTGCGTTGTGTCTCTTAAGTAAGGAAGCAACAACGCACAAATGAGTTTACTCTCCAAAAACAAACAAACACTTGTTTGTTTTGCACACTCAAAAACAGAGCAGGCAACATCATTGGGGACAATTGCTGGCTGTTGGAAAACAACGACATTTGAAAACCAGGGAATGAGGGGAAAGCTGGGCTGGCATTGTTTAATTTTCCTTACGGTAGTTTAGCTTTGTTTTTTGGTACACAAAGGCACATTCAGAGTGGTGTCGTAGCTTGTCAATCTCCAAAAGCTTCAGTTAAAACCAAATTGAAATTGTATGGCTGTTATGACATCACATCCTTGTATCTTGGCGGTGGCATCATGTGACAAAGACTCACTAGCCAGTGTCAAAAATAAGAAGAAACTTGTAGCAGCACCGGTTCGTACTCGCTGAAAGTCAAACCGAGTGTTAAAAGCTGAGTCTGCTCCGCTGACTGTAATTGTAAATTATTAATTATCACTGCACTGCCTATGGCCACTCAAGCTGCCTTAATGGACAAATTTATGCTGCTTTATTTATTTTGCGTTAAGGGCAAACAGGTCATGGACACACAGAGGAACTTGAGTACAGCTTCAAAATTTCAACTCTTGTCCGACGCCTGAATCTCCCTACAGGGACAAATAAGGTTTACAGTCAATTAAGCAATAGTTCTTCTTTCTTTCTGCTGCAGTTGCAATTTTCCATGTGCTGTTTTCAAACTAAATTAATGAAGACGAAAATATTTCCTCTGCTGTAAGAACCACGAGCGCCAGATGATGACGCCCCTCCAAGCGATTAATTTTGTGGACTGTCGCGTTCCTGCTCTTTAGCGCGGCGGCTGTCTTTGAATTCTGACTTGTCAGTAATTTTTAGATTAGACTGCTGAGCAAGCAAGACACTTAGCATCTGGCTGTCACTGGAGTCGCTTCCGGGAGGAGACTTCATCGCATTAGACAGCGGAATCCGTCGCGCATTCTGCAGCCGTCCGTGATGTCGTCTGTGATCAGTGTGGGCGGCGACCCCTCCCACAAAAAAAAGTAAACTAAATAAATATCAACTAAATATCCTGCACTTTAAAAAAATAAAATTAAAATAGAAGTATTCAATATGCAAGTGTTATCTTGCCTCTGCTGAAATGCAAAAAAATAAATAAACAGATATTTGACCTGAGCGCTTTTCACTTCTGCAAAAGAAAGAAGGGTGCCTTTCAGTGAAATGGAGAAGCTTTGAGTAGCCTCCCTTAATGAGACCCCCCTCTCCAGCCAGTTGCCAGAAACATTAATTAAATTTCATCCCTGTGGCAGCAGGCTGCTGGAAGCTTTTTTCCTCCCTTCTTGCCACTGCGGGCTTCCTGACGACGCGCGCCCCGTGTTTCTCGCCGCGTTGCCCTGGCAGCAACCATCTTTCAAAACCGCCGAGGTGTTTCTGGTGTCCTTGCGGCTCAGCTGGATAAATCCTGCGCCCGCCTGTATTGATATGCGGCGCTCGTATCCGCTGTTGCTTTTGTCCCGCCTTATCTTTTTAGTTGTCGTTGTTGTTGTTGTTGGTGTTGTTGCTCCAAAACAAAACAAATAAGTTAACAACATTGAAAAGTGTTCAGAAAAACAATTTCACTTGGATGTGTGTTAGGTGAGGTGGGCGGTGTTCATTAAGATGCCGCTGCGGACGTCCGTTAATGCAGCTCAGCAAAGAGGCTTTATGGTGTCAGATGTGAATGTCTGAGGTGAAGGCGCTGATTTCCTTGTTTTTTTATAGGCTAATAAGTGCAATTACAAGGCTAATGAGTCCGCAGCCCAGTTGCGTCAGTCAGTGCCGGTGCAGGTGGTTTGCTGCAGTGCATGTCATAACAGACGCACAAACGCAACACGACAGCCAATCGCATCGCTGCAGCCGATTGTGCTGCAAAGTTATTTGGATTATTTATTATTCGCGTCGCGTAGATGCACAAGGCGGCTGCGGCGTGACGGAAGACTCCCACTGGACGGGATTCAGAGTCGTCGAGGAGATCACAGGAGAGCGAGGAGCTCACACCGGAACTGCTTATTGTGCGACCGCAGCCGTGAATAAAGCGACAACCTGATGTTAAAACAGCTTCATTTGAGGTCTCGGTTGTTGGCTTCAGCATTAGTCCATGTTGCTCTGCCACTGATTACATTCGACCTTTGAAATTTGCTGAGTGCTAATCTCATTGATGCCACGTGTTCTTTTACAGTACTGCGTGACAGGTCTGTAATTAGATGTTGATGAAGTCTTTTTAAGCTGCGCTTGAGCAAAAATTTTGCCATTGCCAACAAAAATAACATTTTGTTCTGCGATTATCTCCATTTGAAATCGGTGAGAGACCAATTTCCAGGTGTGACCACAGTGCTGGATAAGTGGTGATAGAAGATGGATGGATGCTTGATGGTGGATGGATGGATTGATAGTGGAAGGATGGATGGCTGGATGATTGATGATGGATGGATCGATAGATGGATGGATTGATTGTGGAAGGATGGATGGCTGGATGATTGATGATGGATGGATGGATAGATGGATGGATGGATGGATTGATAGTGGAAGGATGGATTGATGATGGATGGATGGATGGATAGATGGATGAATGGATGGATGATTGACGGTGGATAAAAACATGTTTCACATTTTGCAAATGAACTGAATATCATTAACAAAAACTCGAAAACAAGCACAACCGATGATTCCGTTCATAGTTCAGACTTTTACCTTTTTTGTAAACCCCCCCTAAAAAAGAATGAAAGAGAAGATTATTTTAAGTTGCTTGTGTGTCCTCCCCGAGTACAACAAAACCTTGTTGATATGAATTTGCACATGTGCATATATAATAACCCCTGTGGTTCTACAGATACGAACCCCAAAGAGAACAAAATTAAACATTGTGGCGGTAAACAAAGTCACCCAACCATTGTTCAAAAAGCAATCACGGGCTTCAGTAAAAAGACCAAGACGGCAACATGCTGCGCAATTTACGCAGACGTATGACGATCGATGTGTTCCGAAGCCATTTCCGCCACCTCTGCTGAGTCAAATACTTCCGGCTGTGATTGAAGGCGTCTTCAGCCGTGTTACTAGGAGACTGGCCACACTTGTCAACGTACAAACAGATCACCAGATTGTCTCGTGGGAACGTATTGGCACCCCCAACCCCCTTTGCAGCCAGCCACTCCTCGGCTTTCTTACCGGAACGAGCCCTGGCTCTCTTCAGCTGTCGAGCACGGCAGCCACGAGTGTTGATAAGGTGCGTGTTGTGACACGTAAACAACCTAAACAGCCAGACCGAGCAGTGGGTGGGACCCCGAGGTAGACTAAAGAGTGGCGGGCGTAAGTTCTTGGAACAAAAATGCTGGTGTAACAAATACTAAAATTATACACACAAATGAAGGCACTTTGAGTACCATTTTAGTTTTATGTTAAAAAAAAAACAAAAAACGACTAAATGTCCCTTTACTAAACAGCTTTTTATTGTTAAATCATTCACTTTATGATGGATTCCAAACCAGCGAGCAGTCCATTCTGTTGATAAATTAGTCATTTCGCCACTAGATGTTGGACTAATATATAGAGCTATCACCTTCCTACCTCATGAACAGAAATGGTTCCAGTCATATTTCAAACAGCTAAGAACGAATCAAATAGATTTTTTTTTTTTGCTTTAAAGGGGAATATGCATAATTCCTGGCCTCAAGTCTCAGCAGTACAGCTGCCTTCGCAAGGTTACTGCCTCTACAGAGCTAATGCTAATTACTTGTGGACCTTGCACTCTGCAGAAAATAAAGGCTAGTTCTTCAGCTTCTGACGACCCTGTGTTTGATGAGCTCACAGCGGGAATTCTCTGCACTTCCACGTGTTGGCGATGAATCGTGAGTAGTCCGAGTGCGTCTCGTGCCGCTTCATGATCTGACGGAAGACCGCAGCGCTTCCAGTCCGCTTCAGTTCCGTCGGGCGATGTGCTCCCTTTAAAGTGCACAAGATCATTAATTTAACTAATTCAGTTGTTGTGTCTCGAAATGCAGTTGCGGGCCTCCCGTTACGATGCAAGTGGAGCTGAAGTTCATTAAGCTTTTTATACGAAAGCCTTGAGGAAATAATTCATTTTGCATTATTACATTTGACTTTTACATCGTTTCTAAGTCAAGTCATTAAATTCGAACAGATCACAGAAACAGGTAACACCTTGTGCATTGTTGATTCCAGATGGAACTGTTTCTATTTTTCCCCCTGTCACTGTGAAATGGAAGTATGCAACATCTCCGCTGGCAATCTGTAAAAACATGTGAAAATCAATAAAGAAATGCCCAGATTAGCAAAGTTTAGAGGGGTTTGAACATAATAAATATTATTAAAAATCAATGCTAATTGTATGCAAATACAACACTACTCATTATTTTGTTCAGACGCAACTGCAAACAGCTCACAGCACATAAACACACCGCACACACTGAGAAAACTGAATCTCACTGAATTAGTCAGAAAAATTACGCTAGGGCCGGTGATGTGTGGTGGAAAGATATTATATGTACCAGCGCTTAATATTTTGCTTCTCTGGTAGTCGCAAGCAGCCCAACAGCAAACACAAAGGGCCAGACTTTGAAGCAGAGAAATTAAAATGACAAAGGCACAAGGGGGAGGAGACAAACTGAGATGAAAAAACATTAAACAGAAACCAGCGTGAGCCAGCCTTTGAATCTCCCAGGTCTAAACCTTGTCGTGAAATTCAGATTTAAAAAAAAAAGATATATATAGAGAGAGAGAAATAAATAAAATCCCTGTCTGACTTATGGTTTTAATTTAGACTATCAAGATGTCATATCTGTGACACACTTTCAGTTCGCCTGCTGTTATAATTACTTATTTGAGTGAATAGAAATATACAGAAGGAGCAGAGCTCGCTTCATTTACTATTAATATTACACTAATATTAGCCTTGTGAAAAAGGTAGCTTCCCGCGCAAGATCTTCTGCAGCAAAAGCAAGTCTAGCTGACTGGGCAAGTATAAAACTCCTGTCTTCAAATGGATAATTATATCATTGCCGTACGCTCCGGTGCAGAATGCAGGATTTTTGTGGGTATTCATCTCTGGCACTGTAGCCTCAGACCGAGGCTGTCCATGAATAATTAGCTCAGTTTGGGCTTACTCGTTAAGAAGCTTAGAAGTGCTATGAGCTAAAGTATAAGCCGGCTTAGCGAGGTAAGTCGTGTACACCAACTATTGATCACATGTTCTCGTGGCGCGGTTATTTTCTCCACCGTTTTCTTTACCGGGGCGGTATACTGTACCTTCGTCGTCCGTCTCATTCAAAAGACTCTTTTGTAGCTGAAGTCATAAGTGTGCAAGAGCTGCCACAAGGAAATGTGCGAGTGCAAGCCAGGGCCCCGAGATGTCGCAGTCGATGGCGCGAAGGCAACAGTTCCGCAGCTGGTAAATGCTCAGAAAAATGACAGGAGCCGCGCTCGGGGATTGACACGGGATAATGTCGGCCACGCGCAAGTTAGCTTTACCGTCTTACGGTCTGATGGAAAAAGTAATAGCGGCCCCCCCTTTTAGATTGCAAAGGCAAAGTCAGCGGGATAAGGACTGCGCGACAGCCTCGTAGCCCCCGTAACCTTTTAAAGACGTCCAGATTTTCTGAGCTATTACCTTCAGGAGACGAGACGGCCGCCACGGGGTGAAGTGTCCTGTTTGCACGGCGGCGTCGAGGCTTACTGAAGGGGACTCTTGTTTTGGTCGGTAAATCAACCCGCGAGTCTTGTATCCGCACACAAGGGAGAATCTCCCGCATGTCCCATCCTTCAGCATGGCCTCACTCCTTTCCCTGTTCCCCCGGCTCCCATGGTAACCAGGACCAGAACAGATCAGGAGGACATACGGGCTCCTGGAACCGCAGACCTTCTGCACTTCATGTCAGGCACTTCTCTTGGCGTGCTGAAGCAAATTGAGACCCTGATTTTCTCCGGGGTTGCTGGGAGAACAGTCGGCTTTCTATTTCCGGGCCTCAGAAAATTAAGACTTCAACGCCATTAGAGCAAATGGTGCATATCGCCGCCCGACTATCACATAACGTCACCGGCAAAGTGCCAATAAACGTGCCCTTCGGTAATCCAGGCGGGGATTTCTTCATCCGCCACTTCCCCCTTAACGTCTTTTTTTAGCGTTACATCTGAGCCGTGCGTCCATTTTGAAAGTAGTTCACACGGCACTAAAGAACTCTTAAACCTACTTTTAATGGCAGCGCCGGATGTGATTTAAGGCAGGGGAAGGGACTTTTTTTCCTGCAGCGCTGGAGACTCTTCACAGCAGCTGGGAAACCGATCCCCGGGTCTATTGGGCGCAGGAGGCACGGCACGTGAAGCCCCCGCAGCTGTCTTTATGAAACCTTGTACAGCAAGTACACAAAAGTCCAATTTGTGTTGTGCAGTCGCAGAGTCTTTGAAGGGAGGTTAAGATTTGGTTAGAGTTCTGAACGTTAACTAAACTTCACTTGACAGATGGAACGTTTCAAATCAATGATTCAATGTGTGTGTGTGAGAGAGAGAGAGAGAGAGAGAGAGAGAGAGAGACATCTGGAGGAAACACAAGTCCAGGGGCGTTTTCTCTATCACTGCTCCAACACTCCAAAACTCACTTCCTAAAGCCGAGACTCCTCCAACCTCATCGAATGTATTAAAAGTAATAATCATGCAAGATTAACTCACTGATTAACTAATTAATTAACTGATTTGTGTTAAGCAAACTCATTTTCCTCATGGAACCACGTTGATATCTAACATGTTCAACACGGCTTTCAATCACTGACGGAGCTACAAGATTTTACATGTCAAACTAAATCAGTCACGAGGTTATAAGTCATCTTTTTGTTTATTTTTCTTTTAGCATTAAAGTTGAAACGACGCCCCTCAGCAAATCTGATGCCAGCCAGCTAAGGTTAATGTGTTTGTTCCACCGGAGGCGCACGCAGCACTTTCACAGCCCCTTGTTTTACTTTGATCAGACTGCAGCGAATTTAAAGACGCGTCTGCTCAGCTTATAGGACGACGATGTGGAGGAATTAGAATAGGAAGGATTAAGCGCAACTCGCACGTCTTTCGCACCTGTCTTTAAAAAAAAAAAGCCTTGTTCACGGACTCGCAGATAGCAAATTCGTGTTCGGAGCTGCGCCTCGCAATCTCCAATGCCGAGTGACGGCTGCTTTACTGCCTAATATTTGTCAAAACAGCGTGACAATAACGCGGCGAGTCCTCCGCGCGGAGCCGAGCTCTGGCAACGCGCGCTGCTGCCACGCTAATCCTCCCGCATTTGCGCCGAACAAACAATCCCGGGCGAGTCGTAATTCAATTTGAGCCAACATCACTTGCTAATATTTATCAGTGTAAACCTCCTCAGCGACTTGGCGGCGGGAAAAAAAATCCCCTTCGCAGGGGGTCGGCCCGCAGGTGCGAGAGCTCTCGACTCCCACGATCAGATTTCACAGATTTCCCGCATCGCTGCCGGAAACCGCAAGAGAGGATCCATCTGACACGGCTGGCGGGAGAAAAAAAGAGACAACTTCTAATTGTCCCAGTTAATTTGAACACACAACATTTAAGATCAAAGAATGGAACGGGGGCCGCTTTCCAGACTGCGTGTCGCGGGTTTCGCTGCTCCACCGCCGGCCGCGGCCCCGGCTGCTGCCGTGCAGTCGCACTGTATCCATTATTAATTGCGCGGCGCTCAAGGACCTCGGGTCCGTGCAAATTAGCATGCAGAGAGTGCGGAGATCTCTCACCAGCTGTGGCTCGAGAATGAAGGTGCAGAGAGCCGGAGTTCTAGCCGTCTCCTCTGTATGCCGGGGTCATAGCTTTCAGCTGCCACGGTGGAAGCAGCGTTAGCCGTCAGACGCTTGAGCAATAATGGCGCTTCAGAATTAGTCCGGGCCTGTGAGAAAATGCATTTAGCACACGATATTTCAACTGTGTCATAATTTGGATTTTAAATGGGTAAGAGGGGCCAGAACCTCATGAACCTTAGGCGCCGTTGTGAATAGAAAATTCTTCCAGCTTGTTTTAGGTCCAATATATCCTACAAGACTTTCTTTTCCTTCTTCTTCTTTTTGCATGACAGCCAGACCACTCAAAAAAATCCACATAATGTGATAATCGCGTACTAGGATACATAAGAATGATGTTACAGGAAAAAGATCTGATGGAAAGTTATTCAATTACTGTCTAAAAGACTCAAATAGAAGGTCTCTTTCGCATTGCGAACCCTGAAGGACAAGGCGCTGTCAGTGGCTGAATAAATGCATGCTATTATACGTCCACCCCCCTCTACATAGAATTGGGCATGAATGCAGAGCATGCTGTGTATCAGAGGGTGAACGCCCACGAGTCGGGGAGCAGAGTTCGGCCCCTCCAAAGCTCAAACTTGTGCCACTCTTCCATTAACAGCAGTATGACGTGAGTCTTTCACATAGTCAAAACTGGCAACCGCCTGACCGGCAGGCAGAAAGGGATTAGGGGAGTTTTCCAGTTGGAACCTCACCTTTCTATAAAAAAAAAAGAAAAAAAGAAAAAAAATGGTTGAAACGAACCCCAGAGGAACTGCAAGAGAAGAGCAGCTCCCCCTTTCTTTGGCTGGTGCTGCCCCGCCAAATCTGAACGCTGCCTGAAGAGAATGGAGATGGAATCTGGGACCTCTCACCCGTGAACGCGGCGCACTCTGCTGACTCGGGGTGGTTTAAAGACTTTTGAGAGTATCAGTGGGTGAACTTCAGAGGGTATAGCTGCTTTCGCACGGAGATGTGTGTGAAAAAATGTACACAAGAAGGCCTAAAAATCCAGGGTGATGTGAAATATTACATGTTGATGTTGTGGAAATGGCTGCAGGGGATAATAATGACCTGTCAGCATGTTGTTGCTTTCGGCACCAATGTGCATTTACACTATGTATGTATTTTATTTGTATGTATTTTATGTTGTCAGATATTTACTGCCAGTAATGTCCGTTGGGTATGTAGTGCTACATGCAAAATAAAGTCAAAATAAAGTATCCGCTAGCTTTAGCTGTATAGCTATAGCTATATCTCCAGCTGTAGCTGTAATTAGCTACTGTTTCCTAGCTGTAGAAGCCTATAATCAGGTAGTAATGTTGTTGTGTGTGTTTCTGGGTGATAAATTGCCGTCTTTCCTGTGGAACAGCAACAGGTAATGCCAAAGCTGTCATAACTTGTGGCAAGTGCAAAGCGTATTGAGCGATCTGGAGCTAGCCTGTCGAGATTAGCTCGCCACATGATAAGTGCACTGTACTGACTAATGTAGGGACTGTCATCCATGTGTATAATTGTTTGGCAATATTAGCGTTCTGGTGACATGAAGTATATACACTAACCAGCTATAATTCGACTATCATCTGACATTAACTGTGTCTTGTTTGTTTGGTTATGTGGGTGATAATTGTCTTTACTGGTCTTTACTCCTCGGAGCAACATTTAGACATCTTTAAAATGCCAGCAGCAAATGTGACCAGTAATTACTGGTGGCAAGTGCGAAAAGGCAGTTTCGAACGCACACATATTTTTTTTTAGGGGCAATTATAAAGCGTAGGATGACGACAGTGGTAATATTCCTCATTAGTCACTAATCCAAATATAATGTAAAGTGCCATCTGTCAGAAGATGTGCGCAGCGTCTCAGAGGCTCCTAAATGGGAACAAACTGTGCGAGGAGAAGAGATTCCTTGCTGTCAGTGAGGGAGATGTCTTTGAACTAGAGATTAAAAACAGATTTTCTTAAAGTAGCTGTAATGGTCTGGGGCCGCCGCCCTATTTTTACTCTGCCAACCGACCCCCCACCCCCCATCTCCCCAACCACCACCACCACCACCGCCGTCTCCACCAACATGCTCTCATTAAATGTGAGCGTGAGATGGGCGCCTTTCCATCCAGGAGGAATCACCTCCCTCCGCCGCTTTGTTGTGACTCATCTCGTCATCAAGGCCCTGTCGTGGTTCCCCCCGGAGGGAAGCGGGGGGGTGGGTGGGGCACGTTGGCTGGCTTCCTCATTGTTTCTCACATTCAACCGTGTGACCACAAATGCGGCGTGCGCGCGGGGTGTCGCACGCTGTGAAAGCTGGCATCCTGCTGGCGCGCCGCCTTTCAGAGACGGGAAAAACTAAAAAATAAAATCAGTCGCAGCACCAGGTGACTTCATTCCCCGGAGACGGATGGTATCGCTAGCCCTCGAGTGCAAGACACTTAACCTGGCCAGTTAATCAGCCGTGCTAATGATGTCTGCTGCGAGCCCATATGCTGTACACCGGGGGCCAACAATCACCGTCTTTTGCCGTGCCCAAGGATCTTCTGAAGCGGCAATCATTACGTGGGCAGTATATCTTATCGTTTCACTCGCTGGATGAAGCTGCACGAGGCTCGGGAGACTCGGCTTCGCTTTGGAAATTGCGGGATTGTTGCACTTGAGGGCAACTTTCACACCCGGCCCCAGTCAATCTGGGCTACGCATGCAGATGGCCATCAGGCGCACAGGACTGTCTGTCTCTGTCCGTCATCTGGCCGTGCATTTCACGTCTAGGCCATCAGTGACGTCGTAATTAGTCCTGATTTAATCCAACTCATAGCAGCGCTAGCACTGTTAAAGCAAATAAACACATTTTTATTGGGTCCTAGCTAACATTGTCATTGCTGTTTCATATAAGACACCGAGACAATAACGAAACAAACTATTCATTGAAAGTAAAAGTAAACCGATTATTTGTATGTGTTTTTGAGAATATGCAACAACAAAAAAAAATTTCAAGAATGATGTTATTTACATTATACATTGCAGATGATTCAACAATTTATCCTCTCCTCCTTCAGCCATTGGATCTCTGGGGTTAATTAAGTCTTTCCGGCTCTCACGAGGTGCTTAGCCAATTGCAGTTCACCGGATGGCATCGCAAACTCTAGATTTGATTGGCTATCGCAACTGACTGCAGTCTGTTCACTTACAGCAGACAGGAGGCAGCAATGTTGGTTCTGAAGGCCTCAGGCAGATTTGATTGAACCTGAGAGTTGTAATGACTCTTCTGTATGTTTATGTCCTGCCACTGCCGTTACCTGATTGGCTGCCTGGCTGGTTTGCTGGCAGTTCGAGAGTCGGACGTCCGTTACCTCGAAGATGACTTCTCTCCAATTTGCTTGCCTTTCAGTTCCCTGTCGCATCTTCCCTCACTTGGATGAGTCTTTTCCCTCTTTCTCTCTCAGTTGTCTCCGGTCCAGATCAGCTGATGAACGTAGGTGAGGCGTTGCAGTCTCCGGGATTCGCCTTGATAAGTGATAACATAAATTAAGTCCAACACGGGTGCGGATTTGCCCGAGCGCCACGCTTTGAAGCCGTCCGCTGCATCTCAGCCTGTAGGTTCAGCCCAGCGAGATAATGAGGCGAGCTTGCCGTCTATAAGGTTGTCAGGGGTTGAGCCGTAATGAATGTCTCAACCCTTATCAGGCCGTCTTGCCCCCCGCCGCGCATGTTTTAAAGGTTCTCAGCAGACTTGGATCGAGTTATCAGTTTGTCATCAAATTCCGCCGAAACCTGATAATGAGCCGTTCCTTTCAAAGCAGGTGTGTTGGAGCTTGGCGGTGCGTTGAGACCTGAAAGTCCCCAGAAGCGGGGCGGAGAGACACTGGATTAGAAACGCATCATTTCAGACAAGTGATTAGTTCATGAGGGTTTAAGTGACTATGGGCCGAGCTCAGACACAGAACTTCAAGGTTCAGTGACGGCTCTCTGCGTCGACTGTTGTGCCGATCACAACGTCACTGTTTTTCCAGTTGATCTCCTGTTGAGGGTTTCAGCTGCCTCCCCGGAAAGCCCGGGCGTGACTAACTGCACGACACAACACTTGTAGTCATTCAGGCTAACTTTGACAAGGCAGCAGTTTTAATGGCATGCTCAAACCTAGCATTTCTGCGTGAGGTTGTAAACAGAGGGCTAAATGTGGGGTTTTTTTTTTTTAGGGGTAATTAATCATGCAAACTGTAGTTTCAAGTGCAGACGACCTTTAGTTGAGCAAATTTTTGTTTTACTTCAGATCTATTACATTTAAGTTCGGTGATGGATAGTATGCAGTATGCGATGTTTTGGATAATTAGCAACAAAATAACTAGCCTGAACGTTTATATCCTGCTTTTGCTGTCACAGCTCAACTTTGCTTAATGAAACTGGGAGCGTTTTCCAAATTGTCCCTCGTGATGTTCAGTTGTCTTTAGCCACATTTTTTACATTTTCATCATAACTCCACAAAGTCATTTACAAAGGAACTAAGACTTGGTTTATATTTTAAAATCTCAGCATCGTTCCTCTCGTCCACTTAGGCTCAACACACACACACACACACACACACACACACACACACACACTCACACACACAGAGTCCTATTTGAATTTCTTATCTGATCAGCTCACAAAATTACCATTAATCATTTCTCAAGGACTGCCATTACAGGGATTATATCAACTCTAATTTAATCTACTTCTTGTCCTCTCTGTTATTCTGCGACCAGTGAAGGATTTCAACAGTGCCAAAGCTTGAGATGTAGTCTAGTGATAGTGTCTACCTCGAGACTGGCAGCCCTGGGTTTTTTCCGTGGCCTCAAGGGGGCGCTGCTGCTAGGACACTAACGTCAGATGAGATCTTTTTTAGTTTTCATCTTTATGAATAATCTCTGGAGTTCTGTGCAAACATTTTGCTTCAAAATTGAATCTGAGATGCCCTTCCTTCCAAGGTCAGGAAGAACAGCTCACGTAAAAATTGATGGCAAACGAAACGGGTGAATCAGCTGGCTGTGCCACCCCTGATGGTAAGGGCCATTTACCAACGATTTGCTTTTCTTTTATTGCCGTTCGTCTTTGTCTTTAGATTTTATGGAAAAACACGAAAAAATGCACTCAAAGTATCTAGTTTTTTTATTTTCCCACGACTTCGCTGCTGCTCAAGGTTCTCTGGGACATTGAGGTGGCAGGTTCTGATGTATATTTTTTCCCCCTCTATTCCTTTCGTTTTCTTTCAACATCCTTTGGCATTTGAAAGCTTACATAAAAAACGCCCGCCATGTCAGATTTGTGTACCACCCTTCACTGCAAAAGGCTTATTAGCGCCAACACGTCCCTTTCTCGTGTGCAAACTGCTTTTGAAGGCGCTCTCTCGCCGACCACCCAGGAGGAAGCGCAGTGGCCGTGTTGCTGCCAGTTAATAGACGCTTCCAGCAGTGAAACATGATGCCGCCTGGTGCCGACTGCGGAGGACCGCTGCGGCCCTATAGAACTGCAGCACTCCTCCATGCCGGTGACATTTAAATGACCATGAAAGACATTTGTGTCTGGCCCATTGCTAACCCCGGTGTCAGCCCGTTGTTGTGCAGGGGGGGAAATAAATGAGATGTATAGAGAAAATGGGTTTGGCGATTTCTGTTTTGCCTCCTAACTGCAGCTGGACTGGCTGTGAAAATACGAGGACGGAGGTTTGCAAGGTGTTAGTGAAAGGTGCTCCATGAGAGCTGCTCTTGAGATGCGTCGATGCTAAAGGTTAGAGCAGCACACTGGTCCCAGACTGGAGGGTCTGTGCACCCAATGGGAGAAGCACAGCATGAAAACAGACACTGCTGAATAAATATGTATAAGGTGCACTTGCTCTTTTAGCTTTCTTTGCTAAAGGGAAAATTGGATGTTTATTTTTAAGCTTTGAATAGATGAACAGTGTTGCCGCCTGGCAAAATACAGCCTTGTGTTGATAGATCATTTGCTTCAAGGAAAAGTGGCCCAGACAGATTCACACTCGTGTTCGCGGATTGTAAATGGATCCATCAAGTCTGATTTAATGGTTATAATATTTTGTCATTGCAACACCAGCACAGCAACAGTCAATCAAGTCATTCTGAATCCACTAGCACATAATGACATGTTGTGTGACGAGGTGTGTATGCTGTGTGAGTGGGTTCTCCGTGCACCGGCAGGAGTTCTTTTCTTCTTCCTTGTATCTGTGGTGCGCTGACGTTAAAGGATCCTGATTCATTCCACTTCAGTTCAGTTCAACACCTCCGTAAGCGGTCATCATTAACCGGCTGACGTCCTATTACCAGCCATAAGCAAGTTCACAATTCCTGTCAATATGTTGCGAGTGACTCATTGGTATTCGCCACCTTTCCGTTGTAATGAGGTGAAGTCGCGGGTGGCAGTCCATCAACGCATGCGCAGGTAGCGGGTGTTATGATCAGGTGGTTTGAATGGTGATGGAATTGTGCGTCTCAATAAATGCTTGTGACGGTGGCGACTTGGTTCGCGTTGTGTTGACAGTTCTTTTTTTCCGGTTGGTTTATTCAAGAGGTTTATGAATATTTCACTCGTTGCGTTGACATTTTGATTTTGTTAAGCAAACAAAGGCTTCAAATAGAGCTCGTCCACAATGGCGCAGGTGCGTTTTGCCGCTTGCTTTTTCTCCTTGTTCCTTTCTTTTGCTCTGACGCCCAGTTAGCTGCTTCCAGCGGCGATAGTAGTTGCGTTGCTTGGCACAGCAACCGCACTATTGGCTGGACTGGCCAGGCACTTGAATGCATTATTCGTGCGCGTGGCTCTGAAAGTCGTGACGTGCGCTGGAGTGGAGCACTCCACCACATGCTCTCATCCTTCTAGCTTCTAACCCAAACCTGTCGTTCGGCTGGTCTCAAGTTACATCACTGCTATCAGTCTTTAAATCCTCGTGGCCGGTTGTGATGTTATTTTGGTCCTGCGCCAGTGCCGTGAATAAAGACTCAGTCAAGTTATTGTTAGAAATGGTGTTAATAATGTAAAAGTCATTGTGTTCGCAGGGACAAAGCCTCGCCGCGGTGTAATGCGCTGCCACTGACCTATTTTGGACACTGTAATGATGTCCCAGTGGAGTGGGCAGTATAGCATAAAATGACTTCACTTGGCGAGAATCTTGGACAGTATGGATTTCTTTTTTTTTTTTTACAGAATCAAGAAAAGAAAAAAAAAGAAATGTGATGAAACTTAATTCCGGCGCTGAGCTCTCTGAAAACTGAACAGTCTCTCCCGAGTCTTCCAACCCCCTCAAGTTCAAATGTCTTTAAATTTCTGAAGACAGTTGTGGGATCAGATTGAAT